>JARPRG010000329.1:15442-35149 GCA_031001745.1 Hartigia nigra | reverse complement strand
ATGTCCACGACGAGGGTAGGTGGCGCGTGGGAGAGAGGGGAGTTAGTTGACGACAGTGCGTCGATCAGTGTAGTCGGTAATTGTAAGTTTTCGCCTCAATTGGCATTGTAATTTTCAGTCAATAAAGAGTATTTCAATCCTAAACAACATTCGAGGACCAAAATATTCGTACTGCTAGAAGACTGAAATTAAATAAACTGTAAAAGACTATGCAGTTTTCTTATATAAATTAGCTTTCGATCAAATTCGCTGTGATTGAGATGTTTTGTAGTTTATAAGACGATGATCACACTTTTCCAGGGCACTTACAAATGGTTAAATTTTGCTCTATTGCTTTTTGAAAAATTCGTAACTGCTAAATACATTGTGTTCGGAAACTGCGGAGTACTATTACCGTAGCTGTATTCTTGGTAGATATCTGACGCCTAATTATCGAGATATTAATGAGTCCAGTGCGCTAATTAGATGCAAGCTTTAACAGGATGCGTGTCACTACTGTTGCGTCAGTGAATCTTGCCACTGCGAATGCACACTCCACCACTGCCGCTTGCACTGCTATGATACTTTAGGTAAAATCAAACTAAGGAGAAACAACGTTAATTTGCAACATTTCATTAGTTATTCTGCACAATTATCGATTACGGTTGCCTTCCTCTACGGGTGCAGACCATTCTCAGCAAAAGAAAGTTTACCTATGAAAAAAAAGAGATCCTATGACTGATTATCCAGCCTACCTATACAACCTATCTAACTTCTGAATAACAAGTACATGAGCAATTCATGTTTGCAAAGAAATTTCATTAATTTCTTGGAAGGTATACCTATTTCATAGGTAGCTTTTCGGTACTAAGCGCGGTCTACACCCGTAAAAACAGGTAACTCGAATTCATAATTGTGTGTAATACAATTGAAGTCCCTACTATTTAGCTCCACACATTTCGACCGTTTTCACATTTTGACCCGTTGCTATGATTACCAATTCCTAATTAAACTTCCCCTGCGGCGTGTTTCCCTCACTCCTAGAGTAGGTGCGTGTGCAGCAATGCGCCAAACTAACAATGTTCCTAACACAATGCCCAACATGACACTGCTGGCAGTTTGAAGTGGGGACTGAAGGGGAAGTCAAAATGTGAGAACACGACCGGCTCCGGTTAATCAAATTGTGGGAATTGACTGAAAGTAATTAAGCATAGCCGAATAACGTAGTTCTTCTGTAGTTAGGTTAGGTTTTACTCAAGGTATCGTAGCACTACAAGTGGCAGTGGTGGGGCGCGCACATTACTCACGGACACACATCCAGTTAAAACGTTCATCTGATAGGCTCACTGAAATCATTAATACCTCGATAATTAAGCGTCAGATACAAAAATGGTGAAGGACTTTTCAATTCGTTTTACGATCAAAAATACAGCTATGGTAACAATGCGCGACAGTTTCCGGACATTCTGTTTAGACAATAGAAATTTCATACTTTAAATTAAGTATTCTTGTATATAATAAATACATACATGTTCCATGGGTACGTATGATTATTTACGTATACCCGTTTTTGTATACAGTAACGTCCAATTAAAGTGGAACACTTAAATTTTTGTGTATCTCTGCGAAACTATGACCGATTTCAAAAAACCGAAGACATATTTTTTAGGAAATTTCCTTCCCGTTCGAATGCAAAATGGTTGAACGGCAGGGGTTGAGTGAAATAGTGCATTTTGGGACTTTTTGAAAAGTGCGAGAACTAGTAGTTCCGGAAGGAAATTCATATTTCTAATTACGGCAGGAGAAAGAGCAACCTTCGGCAGCTAAAAAACACCCCCATTGAACCCCTGTAGCATCACTCTGGGGGGAGTTACAGCCCTTTGAAGTGAAAACACTTAACTGGCCATAACTTCCGAACGCGTCGGCCGATCTGGTCTAGTTTTTGCGAGTAACCATCTTTAACGGTAATACAGATTCCCTCAAAATTGCGTTTCTCAGAGACGATTACTTTACAAAAATCTCGAGACATCGCGAGCGCACCTTAAGCTTCTTCGCCATTTTTGATTAGGACTGCGATGAAATATAAATTTCACATTTATCCCATGTTGTAGTCGAGATTTCAACGATTAAAATGCGCTATTAAACATTGCAAAATGAGTTCTGTAAGGGGTTAAATTTTTCATTTGAAAAAACGTCTGATTTTTGCGCGGTACTCGAGGGCCAACCGCCCCACCACGCGCGCCAAGCGGTTGGCCCCCGAGTATCTCGCAAAAATCATATTTCATCGCAGTCCTAATCAAAAATGGCGAAGAAGCTTAAGGTGCGCTCGCGATGTCTCGAGATTTTGTAAAGTAATCGTCTCTGAGAAACGCAATTTTGAGGGAATCTGTATTACCGTTAAAGATGGTTACTCGCAAAAACTAGACCAGATCGGCCGACGCGTTCGGAAGTTATGGCCAGTTAAGTGTTTTCACTTCAAAGGGCTGTAACTCCCCCCAGAGTGATGCTACAGGGGTTCAATGAGGGTGTTTTTTGGCTGCCGAAGGTTGCTCTTTCTCCTGCCGTAATTAGAAATATGAATTTCCTTCCGGAACTACTAGTTCTCGCACTTTTCAAAAAGTCCCAAAATGCACTATTTCACTCAACCCCTGCCGTTCAGCCATTTTGTATTCGATCGGGATAAAATCTCTATCATTCGAACGGGAAGGAAATTTCCTGAAAAAAATGTCTTTGGTTTTTTGAAATCGGTCATAGTTTCGCAGAGATACACAAAAATGCAAGTGTTCCACTTCAATTGGACGTTACTGTATACACATATACATATGTGTACACACACTACACATATTCAAATATGCACACTCATACATATAAAACATATGTATCCGTACATGTACAAATATATATATTGTAATCCTTATTGCATAATGCGTTCGTCCGGAATCTATAAACAAGACAAATTCGAACTGAAATAGTGATTTAAGAAAGAAAATTAATTAAACGGAACTATGATTTACAAAAGATGAAGTTTGTTAACAATAGAAACACTAGGTATGTTACCATAGATTGAATATAAACTTATGTTGAGAGGAACCAGCTTAGGTATTGTTAGATATTATTAAATAGTACGGTTCTATAGTTGAACCACGTTAAGTGCAACTCTGCAAAGTACAATGGATCCTTACTGCCAGTCGCTGGAACTGCTCTATTTCTCGGGTGCGTCCCCTCTCCATTTAATAAATATCTTGCTGTCTGTTACATGGCGGGTGGGGATAGAGGCAACGCAGTGAGTGGAGAATAGCTACGTTGTGAGTGGGACAGTGGGTGCGGTCTGAACCATTCCGTAAAGTGCAACTGCGGTTCTGAGCGGTTGCGCTAGGTATGGTGCAACAATATATGTATGAATGTCGTGTATAATGCGATGCTAATAAGAATATCTAAATGCTAGCGGCATGCAAGAATTATATGATTCAAAAGCAATTTTAATTCAAATAAATTGTGACAACAACAAGAATTGAGAATACATACACGATAGTCTCACAAAGGTGGTTGAACGCGAAGTTATACAGACTTTGGTATATGTGAACGTATGGTTTAATTACACGGCAAAATATTGATGAAATTTGTATAATATACAAAATCTCTAATAACGCTGAGATACTTCTATTCTACTTCTATTCTCTGGAGGTTAGATCTTGATAACATGTATAATGAAATTTGTCAGTATTGAGTCGCATCTAAAGGCAGCCTGCGACTAGCGGAATTTAATTAAAGAGTTGACTTATTATAATGAAAACCCAGTGCTGATGAGCAGTCTTCCACTGGGGAACTTGTGATCATAAATTGACGAGGTCCCGTCACAAATAGCGTTGCTATCTCAAAGAAGTAAGGAAAGTCTTCATCATAGAGCAAGCAGTCATGCAAGTTATACAAAACTAGGGCAACACGCGGGCTATCGCGTGCAACTAAAATCCTAAAGACCAACAGCTGCACAGCTCTACGGATACACAAAACCGATGCAGGCACGCTGTAGATATTTCGATATTTCTTGACATCGCATTTTTTACGGAGGAAAATGTACGTTGACATGTGTAGCGGGAGCAGCATAATGATGAAAACAAAGTGAAGCGAATAGCGAAGATTATTTAAATGAGCGGTATCTTGTTACCACGATCTGAATATTGTTCGATCTATTGATTCCAATGTGTGTATATTCGGAAAGAGTACACACCAATAATGATGCATACAGATAGAGCATATATATGTTTATAATACGTAAGACTACATGACATGAAATGCCAATATTTCTATTATCCATATAACGGGTTGCCAGGATCTCACCCGTCATAATTAATTTCTACACTGAGCCATGTGGGAGCGCGGGAGAACTAGGAATTTCCGAAAAATCAGGAATTCTAATCTGGAATTAAACCCGATACCTACGAGTGTGAAGTCAGGGCATTAACCACTGTGCTACCGAACCCACAGTCCATCCTGATAAGTCCTGTTTATTGAATTTTCGGACATTCCTAGGCAGAGCCCCCTCGAGTTCTATAACGCCACGTAAAGATACAGGGTATCCAAAAATTAGTGCTCTTCCGGGGTATGCCCATATTTTTGAGCTCCTGCAGATGGCAAAAATAACTTTCCTTTTAGATTAAAGATTTAATCAGTCAGATTAAAACTGACCAATCAGAATGAGGTGGTAACGGAAAGGGTAAACACCTACGAACTCTGAGTTTTCTTCCCTTGCTTTTGTTTTTCCATGGTATCGACCCCAAAACAATTGATAACAGCGGGATGTCTAAAACATATCCAATCTCGTCGATACCATATAATAACTCGTTCGCATAAAGGTAGAAAGTGCAAGGAAAAACAAAAAAGTGCATAAACTGCATGAAAAAAGTTAAACATATGAATAATAAAAACCTAGATGTAAACCATTTCACAAGGGATTAAACCTATCTGTGTTATCTTGAAGCAGTAAAAAATATTAGGAAAGAGGCTGATTATGTATTTGATATACATATAGCAATCACAGACTGCGTATTAACTCGGAAGGAAATCAAAACATGTTGACATTAACTGGTGGAGGCGACAGGAACACCAGTATGACAGTAGCTCATTGGAATCGTAAATCATTGTAGGCACACTTATTAGAAGTTCGTGATATATTTGAAGAGTATGAGTTCTATATGCTGACACTTCTCAGAAACATGATTACATAACGATATTTTGGATATTATGATGAATGTAGATGGCTATGAGATAATTAGAAGCAACAGAAACCATCCTGAAATTATGAGGGGTGGGGAACTACAATTTACATTAAAAAAGGGATTGAATATAAAATAATAAAAAATTTGGTGTTTATAAATCAGCTCATAACCCTGAATATGATGTTTGTTAAGATTCAACTGGGCAATCCAAAGTTTCTTGTATCAAGTATTACACAGAAGCACCCATTTGTCTCTCTAGATAGTCTAGACGATGCGCTGTAAAAAGTATCATGGAGTTGTGATCGGTTAATTTGCTTTGGGGGTCTGAATGTTAATATTGTAAACAACCCAAATCCTTGTTTTACTCGGTTACAAAGAATAATATCCAGGTTATCGTTCAAGCAACTAATTATAAAGTCAAACAGGTCCAATTAAAATACGAATTCTTTACTAGATATTATTATGGCCAGTGATAAATGTTGTTTTCCAAGATCAGGTATGATAAGTTCGTATGGATGTAACGACCATGACGTAGTATTTAGTATGTTAAAAGTAAGTAAAATGAGAAAGCATAAAAAAGGGTGATGTTAAAATGTCAGTTTTTAGCCCCGCTGCAAAATTATAGTTAACCATCAAGTTATTTTTTGGGTCCCAAATAGGTAAGAAAAAATTAATTCTACATCCCTGAAGTGTGCGGAACTTTTTTGAGATTATATCGAATTTTGGCGATATCGAATACCATGCTAAAATTTGTTATGAACCGAATGTATTATAAATGTTTCTCATAATTATTGGTACTTAAAGGTTTTAAGGGTCGCTGAATCCGAATGTCAAAATCGAATCCATTGTCAAAATAATCGAATTCGGAATGGCTGATTCGATATGCTTCCTCGTGAAATGCAGTTTTGTACGTAGGATTAAAGTATTTGAATGTTTTACCAAAATGATTCTAGGCGGGCTGTTGAAAAATCACTGAGAACGAATGCATTGATTAAAATGAAAGCTCTAAAATGGGGAACTTAAGATGGCCGATGCTGTGCCCCATTGAAATTACATATACAGGGTTATTTACGGCAAACGTACCCGCTGAAGTTGGCCGCAAATCGGTAATTCCATAAATCGGAGCAGTATGGCAGCACCCAAAAAATGAAAGTTAAGGTCATAACATTATTAACATCATGAGCTACATAGTTTTCCGTTTGTTTAACAAGATGACACTGCCATGAATAATAGAATCGTTCATTCGCATCCAAGTGCAGCTGGTGCGTTTGCCGTGAATCATCCTGCATAGTCTCATGTGTCGAGTGTATCCAAAGAAAACAAATGCCGCCAGTTCGTACACTGTGTGCTTCTTTCCCTCATCTAAAAATGTAAAGTACTTTGGTTATTTCTTGCGTACTACCTATTCTTGCCTACACTACATAGAAAACTGCATATCACGAGCGAGCATATCGAATCCGCCATTTTCAATTCAATTATTTTTACAATGAATTCGTAATCGTTAAAGTGACCCTTAAAACCCTTAAGTACCAATTATCATTAGAAACATTTGTAATGCATTCGATTCATAACAAGTTTTAACATGATATTCGACATCGTGGAAATTTGATACAATCTCAAAAAAGATAATGCTCCCTGTAATTCAGGGGTGTAGAATTGTTTTTTTTTCTCACTTATTTGAGACCCAAATATTAACTTTTGACGGTTAACTAAAGTTCTGCAACCGGGCAAAGAATCCGAAATTTTTAACATTCTCCTTTTAATTTACACATGGCACGTTTAAATGTCACTATACAGAGTGTATCAGCTAAGATACACGTTTGCGATTTGCGACGAAACGGTGCACAATTTCGAAAATCTGATGTAACAACCGATTACCTTTTGATTGCGCATCGAATGGGTATAATATTATTTTTCTTTTAACTTCCATTCGGAAAATAAAAAAATTATTTTTGCCATTTCGAGTGGCATCAAAAAAAGTTAAATGCAAAAGTTGTAGAGCAGGAAAAAATAATGCAGTAAAAACAAATTCGTAAGGACAGCATTCATAATCAGAGAGATATTTGTGTCTGAAATTTAGGTATTTCTTGACAGATTCCCGATAATGACGGAACATCCTTGTTACGTCCTATGCGTGCGCGCCCGGTTGCGGGAGTATTAGGGAACGAGCATAGGGATGCGATCAGAGAGATCACGTAAAAGGTATTGGGTTCTTGCCACTTTAAGGTGCCAAAGCACGCCTACTTGCGTCAATGTTTCTTGGTCTTTAGATAAGATGAGGATCACAGGTGGCGAATACGGATGATTTGCGTATGCGACTCGTTCGCAATGAAATGCCCTTAATTTAATTAATAATAAAAGTGAAAATTTTAAAAGTTTAAGGAAGATATGGGGATAACTCAAGTTACGAAATCATAAGAATAAAATGTGCTTCGACTGAATCTAATGAAAGAAACAAATTGAATACAATGAAAATTATGTGATCCAGATGTGTAATAATAACGATGTTCGGGAATCGTCAACTTAGAATACGTTTCGATTTACAAAGATATATAACTGTTTGATTAAGGTGGAATGATTCATTTACCGGTGGATGAGCAGGTTTTGAGAGAGAAAGAGCTGAAAGTTGGCTAAGCAACGCTCTGGTATTTTCGTGATTGAGATTGGTTGGAAGGGATTTTCTTGTTCCGGCCCTAGGGTAGACACTTGCGCCTTCCTTTCGCGTGGACGTAATGGCACTGAAGTGATGCACTTTCGCTCGGCCCTAGAGTAAGCTAGATCAACGCAGCCCCTAGAGTATGTTGATCGGTACAAACACTTTACTAGCACATTTACAATCGGTTTAAGACTCGACTAGGGAAACTGATCTCCTAAAAGTGTAATTAGTAGCTCTCTCCTGAAAAGGTGGTTAGTGACTACCTTCTTGGTCATTCGGTTTGTTGCTCGATGGTTAGTATCGGAAAGGGGAGTAACTGCACTGTTAGGTGTTTTAGGCTATTGCCTCTTGTTCTGATGAAATTTGGATGTATTGACCTGATGGAGAAATAAGGTTGGTTCGGAGGTGAAGTTGGCTAGGCGAGCGAAGAGGGGTGCGGTTGCGAAATGGTTTCTATAGCATCGTTGCGAAAATGTAACGCAGCAATGTCCTTAGCGAGCATACTTCGTGGTATCCCACTCAGCGCTATCATCCGCGCTACTCATCCTCGGTATTATTCTCTCTCCTCTGTATTTCCTTTCATCAACTGGGAAGGTGCGTGTGCATGTGAGTTTCTTGGAAATGTGAGAGAGTATTTGATATAAAGTATGACTTAAATATTCCTCTAATTATTATATCCCTATTACTTATTCTATGTAACACATGTTCGTCTAATATCGGTTATATTGGTTGCGGTCCTTTTGCGATATCTAATGGGGTGTGAACGGGTTGTCGGCGGGCGAGGGGTGGGGGGAGGAGGTGGCGTTGCGTCGGACGTAACACCTTAGCTTCGTGCAGCAGCTTCATGCCGTACGCGCAATTCACAATTGTTTTGAGGTACACGGTAAGTCAGACACAAACGCCTACAAGGTGTCTAAAACGTTTTGCGTAGGCTATGGCGTGGAACTCCTAGAGTACGAAAGCTATTCCCAGGAATACGTAGACAACGTAGGTTATGGCCAGAAACTCCTGAAGTACAACAGCTATGACCAGGAACACGTAGACTTCCTGCTTATAGTATAAATGGCATTTCAAAACGTTTTAGGCACCTTGTAGGCGTTTGTGTCTGACTGAGAACAATTGTGAATTGCGCGTACGGTATGAAGCTGCTGCACGAAACTAAGGCGTTACGTCATTTTCGGGAATCTGTCAAAAAATACCTAAATTTCAGACACAAATATCTCCCTGATTATGAATGCTCTCCTTACGAATTTTTTTAACTGTATTATTTTTTGCTGCTCTACAACTTTTGCATTTAACTTTTTTCGATACCACTCGAAATGGCAAAAATATTGTTTTTATTTTCGCAACGGAAGTTAAAAGAAAAATAATATCATGCGCATTCGATGCGCAATCAAAAAATAATCAACGGTTCTTACATCAGGTTTTCGAAATTGTGTACCGTTTTGTCCCTAATTGCAAAGGTGCATCTTAACTGATACACTTGCATAGCTTAAACATTTTTTCCTGCACCTTCAGTGTTATTCCAATGAATGTTAATCGTCTTAATTAACACTTTTAATCATTGTAATAATTACAAACTTGTTCAATAACATGTTTTTAAATAATTACCTCTTCTAAATTACGTTAATAGGGTTCTAGAACCATTTCACTTTACACATATATAAAGCTTCTTGAATATTTTATTTAAATCTTTAAGAAGGTTTCTTCGTTTTTCGTCATAAGTTTTTAACTATGATACTTGAAACTGTTTCAGCAAAATCTCTTGTATAAGTATTAACGTTATTAAAATATTTAAATCTCTCAAATCAATTATAAAATCGTTCCATTAGACCAACAACTAGAAATAAATTTGCAATAATTATATAAGTTACTGGTCGTAATAAAATCAAAAAAGATCTAAAAACTGAAAACGTAAATATAATCTTCGCGAAATGAAACTTTGTTCATAATTACCGCAAAAGAATTTGATATCTGGCAAGTTCGATTGTTTGTTTTGCTATAATGAAGTTCGGTTTAATTCAATTATCTACAGTAAACGATCACTTTCACAAGTTATTGAATGCGTATTATGAGTAAAAATACAAATCAACGCACTACACGAAAACTTGTTAGGCATTATTACAATTTTTCTTGTAACATTTTATAATCTTAGTATATAAAAGCGTCCCAAAATTGGTGGTGCCATTGATGAAAAGGTGATTTGATATGTAAACATAAAGGAAAACGTAGAACAATTTTTTTTACACCAAAATTGGGATTTCCTTGTCGATGAAAGAATGAGTAAAATGAAACACATTAACTCTTTAGATTTTTCAGTTTTCTCTAAATTTCGTCTAGAATATCTGAACCAAATACATATAAGTATTCGGTGTTTTGTGCCAATAACCATATAATAATTGGCGTATCTAATACAAAAATATTCTATATTTCATCCTATTCTTAAATGAAGTATCATCTCATTTATTATTGTCCTATGAAAGTGGGGACATCGCGTATATACTTACATATCGTACATCTGTATTCTGAGAAGCAAGAGTATGTTAGGCTCCAGAATGTGGTATATAATTTTAAGATATAGAATTGATCTAAATATATTTCAGTTTTAGTGTGTCACATTAAGTTCTTACAGGAAAAAGTAAGAAAAACACTACTGACTTGGGTAGTTGATTGAATGGGGGCAGGGTACTAATCAGTACGCACACGCTATATATGTTTTGGAATTTTTAAATATGTAATAAAAATATCATGAATAACACATGATACATTTAGCCGATGATAAGTGCACCCTTTCAATTACTTTCAAAATTTCATATAAAATGACATTAAATGAATCAGAGTATGTGTCAGTGTAATATCATTGGACCTTTTCGTAATATAATCATTAAGTTTTAAGTAAGCATCTTGCCATCCGCATTATCGATAATTAGCCATCGAATTACAGATATCAATGAAAGATAGTGTAGAATTCTTATAGAAAAAACATTACGATACAATACTGATGAATGAGTCTTAACATATATTTGTGCATAATGGATTACCTGTGCAGTAGAGCCATCAGTATGGCAATGGGGCTAGCGGTGGAGACACAGAATAAAATGTAATAAAATATGTAATAAATTATAATATTATAAACAAAATTATGTGCCTTGTGCTTAGTGCAAAATTATTTCCTTCTTTTTTCTAAAATTGGCTAATGAAGCAACACTTCCGATCATTTGTACGTCGCCATTACTTTCTTTCGATCGGTGAAAGTGCGTTACATTTTCAGATATTGAAATAAGTAATAGCACTTAGCAACAGCATTAGAACCCTTTTAGTGAGACAAACTAATAGATAATCTATAATAATCTATAATAAACCTCTACTGCCCTAATCTAAAAAAAGGGACGAAATTTAAAATCAGATCGATATTCCGAATTCTTGGAAACTCGATCGATCAACTTGACATTCATAAAATAACGAAGGCAAATTTGAATTAAACGTAATGAGTCTTCAATTCTCCGAAGTTTTCGAATAAGTTATTCCTATTGTTAATTAGTTGAAAGCCAAGAAAGAGAAATGAAAAATACATCATGCTACTTTTCGTACATTAGTAGAATCCAATTAATTATACTATAAAATAATTTTCATTATGTCTTTAAACTTTGTTTTTAACAGATATTTATTCATAAAAGTAATTCTGTAAAATCAAGAGGCGAACAAAAAATTATTATAATCTATTTTAATGCTTAACTCTGAAATGCAGCATATTGTGAAATATATGTCGTCGTTAACCTCTTCTCTGTAGGGACGAGAATTTGAAAAGGGGGCAAACAATATCAAGAATTACCTACGAAACAAATCTTCATTGAAATTTTTATACAAACATTTTCGAGGCCGCTAATTATGATTTTCACGTTCAAATCTCAAAATTTTAAACAAACCCAATATGACAAACAAAAATGAAACTTGTAGAGAACTAACTCATTCTAATTTTTGGATTTCGCCAATAGTAATCAGCGACCTCGGAAACCCCTATATACACATTTTCACAAAGATCTAGTATTTTGAAAAAAAAAAAAACAATAACATTTCGTCCGCGATTTTGCATTTGCCAATTTTCACGTAAAAATGGTACTCAGCAACTCGTGAAAACCCATATACCAACTATATTAGTTACTCACCGACCAAAATATCTATTTACTAAAAATCTAATATCATAATTATAATTTTATCATAATTCTGTTAGAAATTTATTGCTGTGATTTGCTTATTAATTAATTTTACCATGCCCAAATAACAACTCAATGCATTGGAATATAAAATGAAGACCTCAAATAATAGGTTTAAACAATAAAAAAATCTAATAAACACCATTAATCTTCTTTTTTTCAATTTTTTTCCTCGTGACATTTATAGACATCATACAGAGGGAAGGGATTAATCCTGCAATGACATATGTCTACACACTAGGCACAACAAACATCGAATAATATCTAGAATATTCCCGTTCATACGATTTTGTTTTCTCTGACTCATTCCGTTTAATTCGAATTATCATAGGCGAAATAATGATATAAAAAGGACATAACGGATGGGTGGCGTACAATACAGATTGTCTCACTAATAGTAGTTCCAACCGATACAGCTTTATTTTTCTATCCCAATTTCCACCACAAACATGATTCGAATTTTTATCAGGAGAGCCAACCTTTTCAATTAAAAAAAATTCACGAATCTACCTGCAACTTAAACCGATTTCATTTATTACAAATGTTTTAATGAAATTTATACACAATGCGTTTCTTTAAATATCTATATCAGCAATCATGAATATTTTTAGAGAAAAGTATATAATGATTTCATTATATGATATTATTTTAAAGTTCATTCAAGTTGCAAACTAATTATTATTCCTAACCGTATTTTATTCTTCATCATAAATCAAGTAGCCTATAGAAAAGGTTAAATCTTTACTTTAAATTACTGACCCGTTACACTGTGATTACATGTACACACTAAACTATGGCTCTCCCAATTGTCGACTACGTAATTCTCTACCTCAGTCTCTATGTGAAACAAACAAAAAATTGAACCCATAGCAAGACATTCAATTGCAGGTGCTTGTCGAATTAACGAGTATGTGCTTTTACATTACAGTGCCCTGACAATTGAGTGTTTGTAAGAGAACGTGCTCAAAATTCCGTTGTACTGTATCTGTGACGATGTACTTACTTCTGATTATCCTCCTTGCGCATTCCGTTACCACCTCTCTTATCAAATCCATCCGTCACGAGCGCGTCCAAGACTAACGACTGCATTAACGTTTTGTCACCTAAAACGTAAATATATCCATTTAAAACTAATGCAAGTTAGTGTCTACATGAAATTTTATAAATATGCCTATACTAAACACACCGACGGTACACTTCTAAAACAGTTTGACCTTTGAAAAGAACAAACAAACTTCTCAAAATGATTCCAAACTCAAATTACCACATCAGAATAAGTTTAGCAACATTGTATTATAAGTAGGATTGTCTTATGGAATTGAAAAATCGAACGACCTAACCTGAAGTAAAGTTCGATCATAATTGTGCGAATTGTTTCATCTTCTAAACTGTAGATCATTAACGTAGTGACACTACTCTCTATTTGTTCCGCCATAACTATTTCAAATTTACGAAAAGTTTGATGCTACTGTCTGTCTGACATACTCACAATCCTCAAGGCACAAAACAACGCTACTAACTTCAATGCCAAAATGACACTTCCTCCAAATACAACCTGTGCAACAAGTTACTCAATCCAACCACTTATTCCTCACCTCTTCAGCCTGCTGATTATCAGTATAAATATAAGGGAAGAAAATACCTCTCATGCTGAGTACTACTGTTAACTTGCAACCGCATAATTTGTCCCCAACAAATAGCGTACTATTTCCGAATTCATCCCACCAATAAAATTCTTGGCCAATATCGCAATTGTTTGCTGTACATTTTTCCGAAGAAGTTACCTTTTCATATTTATTTCGAAATTCGAATCTCGGGCTTGGGATTCACGCTAAGAATAGCTTAATTAAAACCAAACTATAACAAAATACTTCATAAACAGAAAAAAAAGTTTTTCATTGAAACGAATGTGTGAGTAAAACTATGAATAACGGCATAAATAATCTAAAAACTTCCTCAAATTTCAACAACATCTCAAATACGTCTGTATGTCAGAAAGAAGTAATCTTATCATAGATTGACATTTCAATACTGTTAACGCAATCATACTTATACACACATATAATGTACTCACAGTAATATGAATCCTTATCAGGCTTGCTCGCTTGTTTATGTTGCGAGCTGCGACTCTTTGGTCTTAAGGACATCCATTTCCAACCTGGCTGACCTGTTCGAGTCAGAAAATGAAGAACACGCTCTTCTGGGGTGGAGAACCATTTATCAGATCCTGCATTATATTCGCAGTATACCCAATCTGGGTGTATTTTCCACTTGTTACCTTTGAAGTATTCAGTTACTGTAAGCAAAAAATAATTCATGTAATAGATATAATAATCATATAATTAGTGTATTCTGTGACCCAAGTTTATTTCTACGCAGTATTATGTCATATATGTAGTATCGCGCAATAACTTAGAGGTTTAGTTTACGTTAATGTTAAGTACTAGGCTAGCTAGGGTAAGAATTGTGGCGCCGGTGTGACCGTTAAAATTAAGAGGGTGAATATGAGTGCTTAAAAGAATGCGAAGTGGACAGAAAACAGATGGCGAAGATCATGGGTCGTTACTCTGGGACTTTTCTTCAAAAGGAAAAGAGAGCAGAGTTGACTTGACCATCGCACAAGAAAGACGTATAGTACGACATTGGGTGAAGGAACAAATAAAGTACATCTAGTTTATTTTTATCAAGAAAGTTCATGCATTCGCTTATCATCATTAACATCTTCGCCTGTCCATTATTCCATACCACAGTATAATACATACTACACACAGCTAAGATGCACTACTATCAGCTAAGATGCACGTTTGCGATTTGCGACGAAACGGTGAACAATTTCGAATATCTGATGTAAAACCATTGATTATTTTTTGATTGCGCATCGAACGGGCATAATATTGTTTTTCTTTTAACTTCCGTTCGGAAAATAAAAAAAATATTTTTGCCATTTCGAGTGGTATCGGAAAAAGTTAAATGCAAAAGTTGTAGAGCAGGAAAAAAATAATGCAGTTAAAAAAAATACGTAGGGAGAGCATTCATAATCAGGGAGATATTTGTGTCTGAAATTTAGGTATTTTCTGACCGATTCCCGATAATGACGGAACGCCTTAACTTCGTGCAGCAGCTTCATGCCGTACGCGCGATTCGCAATTGTTTTGAGGTACGCGTTCAGTCAGACACAAACGCTTACAAGGTGTCTAAAAGGTTTGCATAGGCCACGGCGTGGAGCTCCTAGAGTACAAAAGCTATTCCCAGGAACACGTAGACTCCCTGCTTATAGTATAAATGGCATTGTAAAATGTTTTAGGCACCTTCTAGACGTTTGTGTCAATCTCACACCTCGTTTGTATACCTCAAAACAATTGCGAATCGCGCGTACGACATGAAGCTGCTGCATGAAGCTAAGGCGTTCCGTCATTTCGGGAATCGGTAAAAAAAATACCTAAATTTCAGACACAAATATCTCCCTGATTATAAATGCTCTCCCTACGTATTTTTTTTAACTGCATTATTTTTTTCCTGCTCTACAACTTTTGCATTTAACTTTTTCCGATACCACTCGAAATGGGAAAAATATTTTTTTTTATTTTCCGAACGGAAGTTAAAAGAAAAATAATATTATGCCCGTTCGATGCGCAATCAAAAAATAATCAATGGTTTTATATCAGATTTTCAAAATTGTGCACCGTTTCGTCGCATATCGCAAACGTGCATCTTAGCTGATACATCCTGTATATGATAAATTGCGAGATCGCACATGTTAAGCAGCATAAGATAAGATTTAATTTGATGATTGATGCACATTAAACATACATCGATATATCGCGTATATTAATTACTTTGACAGTCTATTCATAAAAAGGAGCGATAGATAACCGAAAGTTTGTTCGACATTACCACGAAATCCAACATAAAAAGTATGGCGAAAATTCGGCGAGCATAAAGTGAAAATCTGACGATCTAAAACGTGATTCAGCACCTTGCCAATAATTGAATAGTACAAATTAATATTCAAATTCAAATTTATTACACAGGGTCATCTGAAAAAATAGCATTTATAACTTTAGTCTGACGATTTTTATGTTTATAAAATAGATACTGCAATAATAAACTAGCGATTCCTTAAAGTGTAACGATTATATAAATATATTTACAAAGTAGGAATACGAAACGTTTGAATTAAATATTAATAATTATATTACGTAATTCTGTAGTGCCCAAATGTGCATTGTAAAAATTCTAATGCATATCGTAATAAATCACAGCGTTAGGTTCAGCGGAATTTAGCGGTCGGGTTATTGCTACTGTGGAAACTGGCTGTGATTAGTTGTTTTAAAAAACATATTGGCTGATCGAAACGCGATTTGACAAGAAAAATAATAATCATGTAATTTTGAAGTACGATTGCACAGCATGGTAATATAATTATTTTCAGAGCGCTGCCAGACCTTTAGTCGCGCGCTATAGCCCGCGTGTTTTCCCAGATAGTAATTAAAAAATGCAGTATCAGTTCAAAATATTTGTCGATGTTGAAATTCGGTAAAACTTCACAAAACATCAAGAAATATGCAAGTGTTTTTAATATAACGAAGGTTATTATTTGCCATTAACTGTACGTTTATAATTTACAATAAACATTTTCTAATGTAGCATTGAAATATTAGAAAAATGATGATTTCTATGGAATATTTTGTTGTATATCTTTATTTGCTGTTTAAAATGTAATTAATTAAAATAAAGTATGCAACAACCTCTTTTTTATGTCTGATAAAAAAGTTGATGTAAGTATACTGGGTCCACAAGTAAAATAGCTTAAAGTGACAGTTCGAAAAATGCGAAGTCCCTAGCACGAAACAGGTGCTCGTAGTGAGGTAACGAAGTGCAATATTTCTAGATACATGTCATGCAATAAATATTATAGTGATATTTTCAAAAATGCCTCTATAACAAATAATGCAATTTTAAACAGTGATATATTAGTTTAATATTGTATTATTCACATATAAAGGCTACAACAGAATTTTTTTAAATCTACGTTGGTCATACTTCCTAGACATAAGAAGACGTGGCATTTTTTACTACGCGAACGAAAATAGTGCGTCAGATCATTGCAGTATTGGTCGGATTATAATTCCTTTTATCAGTTTTTAGTGACAGATAAGTATAATGTTTTAATTAAATAATTTTAGATATACTTTAATGATAAATGTCGCACATTTAATACGTAATAATTTTAAGCGGGAAAGGTAGATATTGCCTTATTTTTTATATTAAATATTTTTATAGTGTTTCGATTTTCGGTGAAATATTCCGGTCGGGAGTGAAAATAGTGAGTACACGTGATACAAGTGAGACTATAGTGTTTCATATTTCTAGTTTGTGCGAAATATTAAAGTGGGAAATGGGAAGTGAGCAGTTATGTGACGCTCTGAAGAAAATAATTGCATCTGCGGTGAAGAATCTCCGGATAGCTATCAACGCTTGAGAAGCTGTCATTGACGAACCTCCTCTCGTTTTTATCGCTAAACTATTTGATTTAAATGTCAATACAGTAAAGCGATATGCCACTTATGATCCTTTGCTTCATTCGGACGAACAGGACGGATAGTCGATAATGTTTCTTTATCCAGCATTGACACCACCACCAAGCAAGAGATCCGCAATGTTATATATGACATGCGCCAAATAGGATGTCACATAATACTGGCAATACTGCTGAAGGAGATTCGAACCAAGAATATCGACTTCAAAAGAGGAAGATCTACGCTCCACAAGCTAATTATGAATTTAAGATTTCGCTACACGATGAATGATGGAAGAAGAGTCTTCATGATGAACGGAGACATTCTACAGAAAAAGAGAACATTTGTCAGGGAGTATATGGTTAATGAAAATTCTGTATTGCTATTACAATGTGTTTCTTGTACATGAGACATGGATCTTTCAGCGAGGTTCATGCTCAAAAGCATGAGTTGATGATAATGTTGCTTCTTCTATGCGTAAAACTACCACAGATGGAAAAAGTTTCATCGTACTCCATGCAAGGTTTATCAATCTCCAGTCAGACGATGATACGAGCGAAGTGATACGTCCAGGAGCAAAATAGCTTGAAGTAACAAATGGGTATGCGTGTTTCGTTTTAGGAACTTCTATAGCAAAATTTCTCAGATGCTTATGCTCATTAGCCAAACGTAATCAATGACTTTTCATCGATTCACCTCATATTACCGTTGGCAAAAAAACATTGATAATGGGAATTTTGTATACGGACTTCAATTTTTTTCATCTGCCCCTTTAAACAATTATGCTTGACGATCAACTATAAATAACATCAAGCAGTGGGACAAAATTTAGAAATTAATGTTTCCAAAAATAAAATTCATGTTCAATGATAAAAAATAATAAATATTATTATCATAAAAATAATATTTGTCTGCATTTTTAATTCCAATACCTAATCTGATCTCTAGGACACTTCAAAACGTCACGGTTACAGATATTTTATTATTAAGAACAATGCTCTTGAATTATGGCGTATTTCTGTCTATTTTGAGTGGTATCATTAGTGATGGTACTGGGATCTAGAGTGGAGGGGAGACGGGCTCGCGTAGTTATTCATACTTCTCTTTAAGCGCTGAAAGACGTCTTTTAGGCGTTAAGAGACGATAATTAACAGCGATCCTACTCATACCTCTGTTTTAAGGCACTTTTATAGAATAATCCTTAAAAGACGCTATAAAAGATGTATTTTAATTAGTCCTTAGGCACTTTCATGCGTGTTCAATCGAAGCTACTGTTCTCGTGGATGAACTATAGTATAAGTTTGAGAGGGATTCCTATCAGTTTTTCGAACTAAAAGTTTCCCGAACCGTCATATTTTAAAAATAACAAGTTCCTGAATGATCACCTTATGCGACCATCTTCGCGAACGGTGAATTTCTAAAACGCTCAAGTGCTCAAATCGTCATCTTATCAAAATATAAATTACTGAAAGGTCATCATCCGGCACGATCTTTTGCTTGCATCATACTATGAGCGCCCGCGAGATGGTTCTCGTTTGGCACGTCGTCAGTACAAGCTCAAAATATGGGCCGGGGTTCTCATGCTTATCTTGCATCCCTAATGCGGAAAATAATTAAAAAAACATGTGTTACTTTTCTTGTTGTTCACTTTACTTTTATTCATGATTAAAAGTAGTATTAAATAATACATTTTCTTTTCATTTTTTTTCCTTTTCGTTAATCATGCACTTTCTGCGTAGGAAAGGAGTGTCAGGATCTGAAGAGGCTTCGAATGAATACGCGTGATGGGATTCACGTTTTGCTTTATTATTTCTTATTCGCATTTTGTCGGGGGCTCTCTTGCTTTGATTTGGCGTTTATCCTGCTCGCGCACACATTCACGCCTTCTTGTTTAATCACGCGAACTCTAGAACGTGATAAATTCTCCGAATTATTATCCGTTTACAGCGCTCTTCTAGCTTCAATCAACAACGAGTCTTTTTCTGAAGCTTCTTCGATCTCAGCCATCGACATAACTTGCGGAATTGCTTCCGAAACAAGCAAGAACTTTTATGTTTAGGAATACTTCCGCTCTCAGTTCGACAAGCTGCGGCTCGCATAATTAATAACTTTTCACTTATCGT
>JARPRG010000328.1:5292-24318 GCA_031001745.1 Hartigia nigra | reverse complement strand
CTCTGATTGGTGAACTTTGACCGGCTCCCATTTAAAAACTACGCACTTTTGAACAAAAGGAAGGTCATTTTCGTAACTTGCTGCTGCCCCGGATTATCGCTACGTCGAGATTATCATCGAATTTTGGGACACCCTGTATAGTCTCATTGGCAATACTTCTACCTAAAATGTGTCTTGCACACTGCAACATTTTTTGTTGTGGCATCGAATGCAATATGCTGCAACAGCTTCATATATCAATTAGCTTGTACATATTAAATATATAACATTCTGAATGAACTGATTAGGTCTGCTATATATATTTACAGATTCTTCAATCATTGCGCGCTCTAAAGGTCAAGATGCTTAGGATAATTTGGCTCTTGCGTCAGAAGGGGATGAGATACTACTACAGCAGAGACAGAACAGAGGAATTAATAGGATGTATTCATCTTCTTCGGATTTAGACGGTTACAGTGAATATGAAGTTGCTCTCCCTGTTACTAAACGAAGAAAATGGGCAGTAAGTGTCATGAATATGTCTAAGATACCGCTTTTTCCGGCATGTCCAGGAATGTCAGGAGATACGCCAGAATATGCTGAATTTAGAAATTTAGTAGATCATTGATCAACATTGAATTCATCCGTTCGTTCTGAACAACATTCCATGTCTCCACCTGTACGACAATTAAGGTCAGAAGCTGTGGACAACAAAACACCTGGAGAATATTCAACAGGCGAGTAAAAAAAATAATGTTGAACCTAGATTCACTTTTAGTTTACTCTAAATACAATTCAATGTTTTCCTTATAATTCTTATTTTTTTTCTGTTTCATTAGGTTCTGAGAAACTCAGAACTAGGATGTTCCAAAACCTTCAAAACATTATGAATGAGATTCTGGACCGATTGATGTCCTGTGAAGAATTGTTACGGACGAATCAATCAACCATTTCCTCTGTTTCGGAGTTGCAGACCACAGAAGCCGATCATAGCAGATCATTATTCAAGTTCCCCCTAAAAAACGAAGCTGAGCTTTGCGAATTGGAAGAGAAATTATAAAATGATGATTATTGTAAAAAAAATGGTAATTACTTGAAATTAATTCAACAAAAACGTTATAGAATCAAGTACATGTTTCTAGAATTCCTATTTATTTTAATCGTCTCCATAAATAGTTCACTTACAATTTACATTGTTGTACAACAGTCTGTGAATTATTGATGTAATATGTTTATATATACGTCAAATAGCTCTCGTCGGTAGTAGTAGTTCGAAGGAACTTGTAGTAAGAATACTGCGCGTCGTATTTCATGGTACTCTTGCAGCAGAATATAGCTGGCTGGGTCTGAAAAAGAAAACAATATTTTCACTTCTAAAGATTAAGGATATCCTTTTCTGTAAGTATACAAACGTATTTATAATTATAGTATAGTGTATGTATTATAAGAACAATATTTTATCGTAAAAAAATCTTAAAATAAAATCATTCACCACTTACCTGTGAATTAGAAGCGCAGCAATATAAATAGTTGTTTTGCAGCGGCAGTGCGATACAGAAAGTATCGTGACGTTTCTGATAAAGGTATTGAGGAAATAATAAAAAATTGGTTGCGTCACGCCAAGTATCGAATGCATAAAGTATTAAAGGTAGTGTTATCTTATTTTATTAATTGATGCTATGCTAAATATTAAGCCGTAACATAAAATAATTGTAAAATATAATTGTCAAATATTCAATTTTTTACAGTGCAACTAATGCTTAAAAATCATCTGTGATAAAAAATCATCGTTTTGGTTTTAATTATCTTATTGTTAAAAATTAATAAAACTTCAAACATGATTCATGTACGTATTTATCTAATGAAATAGTCTTAATGTTTTAATAAAATACCTTTATTGTGTTCAAAGATTTAACTTTTGATGCATTTCATTCTATTCTAAACTATTACTAAGTTTACACGTACGGGTTTTAGACGGATTTAACCAATCACGTTTGTTACATTCTTCTTAAATCTTATATGTGATTGGTTAAATCCGTTTAAAACCCGTACGTGTAAACTTAGTATTCGGTACATGCTAGTAATGTTTTTGTCGTTATATGTATAATTTTCTATTCATGTGGCGTAATCCTTCTGAGTATCAGGCTAAATAATTTTTCTATTTTTATAGAATATCCATAACTGGAGATAGATATCTAGTGGACATCCGATTTGGATGTCGTGGACATCTTATGGATATCCTGTGGATATAAAATGCTGTGTGGGTACATATCTCCTTATTATATGATCTAGAAAGAGCTCATCGCTTTAATTGTATTCTCAAAATTTTCTATAACGTCTTTATTACTTTTTTGTTATTACTCTTGCTTATATTTAATTTTGATTTAATGGTCATTTAATAATTAATAAAATGTTAGGTGGTTCCTTATCGATTACTACTAGTACTACGGGTCCGTGTTTAAAATAATTCTTCGCTATATCGTTATTTTACTTGAATTAGGCGCAACGTTTGAAAGAAGTGTTGCATTCAAAACTTATTTGAGTCTCATTCAGATTAAAGCAAAAGACCATAAAAATGCGCAGACACATAGGTTGAATGTCCCAGGTGTAGACGAATGTCCCAGTAACCAGCACTATGCTTTTTAGGTGTAGCAAAATCTACACTATTATAACACAAATGTGGATTACTGGTACAATGGTCGATGACCGGAACATCTACTCGGCCTTCAAATCGGGTGGAGGGGACAAGGAGAACCGGGGAAAGAGGAGGACGTTGCTGGCAAAGGGGCAGGAGGGAGAGGAGGGCTTGTCAGCTCTAGACTATTTGAGCAACTACTTCTGGGCGCCAGCTACAAGTCGGTGTAGCACCGCGGATGACCTTGCAAGAATTCTTTAAGTAAATTAATGTTAAAGTTCTGGCACTCTAAATCTTATTTTAAATCTTTCTGCATGGCAACTATTCCTCACTGATTTTGGTTTGTTTCAATGGTCAATACGCTGATTTGATTCCTACTCTAAGAGTACCTCATATTGTTCCTAAACAATGATTTTTGGAACATTTTTGCTATGCCTTTAAATTCCATAGCACTTGCAGAATTAGTGTGATTTCTACTACAGATTTTTTATGTCATACTTTTAACTCCAACACTGTATTGTGGTGTATCTTCCTTTTGTGACATATTATTCATCACCTGGTTCTTGTGCTACGTCCTATGCGTGCGCCCCCGGTTGTTGGAGCAATAGGGAGCGAGCATAGGGATGCGATCAGAGAGATCACGTAAAAGGTATTGGGTTCTTGCCACTTTAAGGTGCTAAAGCACGCCTACTTGCATCAATGTCTCTTGGTCTTTAGGTAAGATGAGGAACACAGGTGACGAGTACGGGTGATTTGGGTATGCGACTCATTCGTAGTGAAATGCCCGTAGTTTAGTTAATAACGAGGGTAGAAATTTGGAACGCTTAAGGAAGATATGGGGATAATTTAGGTTACGAAATCATAAGAATAAAATGTGTTTCGACTGAATGTAATGAAAGAACCAAATTGAATACAATGAAAATAGTGTGATTCAGGTATGTAATAATAACGGTGTTCAAGAGATAAGAATTTTAGCTAGGCTTCAAGAGTGTCGGGTGTGATCGTCAACTTAGAATATGTTGTGGTTTACAATGATATCTTACTGTCTAAATTAGGTGAGATGAGTCACTTACCGGTGGATAAGCAGGTTTTAAGAGAGAGAGCTGAGAGCTGGCTAAGCAACGCTCTGGTGTGTTTCGTGATTCAGATTGGTTGATAGGGATTTTCTTGTTCAGGCCCTAGGGTGGACACTTGCGCTAAGCGAGTGGTTTCGGATGAAACGCCAAGAAATGAGTTCGTTTCGCGTGGACGTAATGGCACTGAAGTGATGCACTTTCGCTTGGCCCTAGAGTAAGCTAGATCAACGCAGCCCTAGAGTATGTTGATCGGTACAAAGACTTTATTGGCACTTTTACAATCGGCTCAAGACTCGACTAGGGAAACTGCTCTCCTAAAGGTGTCATTAGTGGCTCTCTCCTTGAAGGGTGGTTAGTGACTGCTTTTTTTGGTTGTCCGGTTCGTTGCTCGATGGTTAGTATCGGAAAGGGATAACTGCAGTATTAGGTATTTTAGGTTATTGCCAATAGTTCTGATGGAATTTGGATAGATTGACCTGATTGGGAAATAAGGTTGGTTCGGTGGTGAAGTTGGGTGGAGGAGCGAGGAGGGGTGTGCAGTTGCCAAATTGTTTCCATACCGCCGTTGCGAAGATGCAACGCAGCAATGTCCTTACCGAGCTCATTCCTTGGTGTCTCACTCAGCGCTATCGTCCATGCTACTCATCCTCGGTGTTATTCTCTCTCTTTCCCTGTCTTTCCTGTCATCCACTGGGAAGGTGTGTGTGTATGTGCATTTCTCGGGATTGTGAGAGAGTGTGTGATATAGAATATGGCTTAAATATTTTTCTGATTATTGTATCGCTAATACTTATCCTAGGTAACGCATGTTCGTCTAGGATCGGTTACATTGGTTGTGGTCTTTTGCGATTTCTAATGGGGTGTGAAGGGGTTGTTGGCGGACAAGGGGTGAGGGGTGGGGGGTGGCGTTGCGTCGGACGTAACATCTCCCTCCTTAGATGGATCATCGCCCTTTTGGTGATGCTTCCTCACGTCCCTCCGGGTGGATTTGGAGGTTGCCTTCCTTCCTGGGTGTTGGTCGGTCCAGCAGGGAGTGGCATCTTCTTGAAGCGGGTCAGGGGTTCGTGGTGGGCATGGTGGACTTTACAAGGTCCCTATATCCCATCCTAGCGTGTGATCATGCGCTCTTCATCTTCGGGGGAGATTTATCCGGAAATTTCCCCGTTTTCGATGGTTCGCCGCATTCCAGGGTCGTTGGTGGCGGTACGGTCTATGTGATAGTGCGTACAGTGTTGGCGGTCCTGCATTTGTGTTCTTAAGGGGTTAGGCCAGTCTAGAGCCCTCAAAAAAGGCGTAGCTTTGACAATTTTATCTAGGAGTAAGGAAAAAGGAATCGAATTTCTCTCTTTTAGGCTTTATTAAACATGTATTTATGTGTATAAAAAAATTTTTATATTGACATTTTCATACAAAATGGCGGCTATTAGACCAATCTTTGGAATCGCCTTTTTTAAGAGGGCCTCTACGGGCGACGGTAATTCTAGGAACTCGTGCTATCTGAAACAAAATAAAGAACGGGATTTTATTGTACATAAGACTTGCTAGTAAAGTACGTATTTTTTTAGCTTTACATCAATTTTTTGCATAATGGCGGACTTGTAAAAAAAAGTTTCAATTTTTGACCGAAAAAATGAGCAGTAAATTGTTTATAAAAAAAAGTTGCAATGATAACAAAAAAATCGTACGTAGTTTACTAGATAATATTACTGTGAAGCTACAGTTAAAATTTCAAGTTGATACGTGCGATAGTCTCAGAGTACCATCGTCGCCCGATTTGAAAAATGCAGTTTCGAGAAAAACGCGTTTAAAGTTTTACGTGCTGAAAATTTTTTTATACCTTCAGTCTGCGATGCCTGCGCCGTACATTTCACCTTCCATAGACACGTGGAACTCATCTTCTTCCTTTCTGGATGCCTTCTGTTCGATTCGAGACCTTCTTGCAGCATCTGAGAGCGAACGATCCTATAATTTGATGCGGTTTTGATCAATTTCTTGACAGTAATTGTAGCAGTTCGGCCCAATTTTGATGCCGATGTTCTGCATGACTCTCATGGCACTTGCGAGGCCATCATTATAAGTACCTACAGCAATATATACAGCTGTGTCAAGCACATTTTTGCCACTGGAGGTCACTTTCGGGGCCATCGACCATACTGTAGCGTTGAAACTCTCATTACTGTTTTGAGTGAAGCCGCCTATGCAACGAGTGAGTAGGTCATCACTGGTTAATTTTTCATAAATTAGAGTTATAGCCTCGTATACTCCTTTATGTAAAGGTGGTTTATGTGTATATTCGTCCAAAGTTCCAGTGGCCTTGGCCCTTTGCCACGAGCACCACGAATTTTCTCCGCTCGGCCAGTGATCGTGCTTGGGCTCGGCATCAGTTGATAATTTATGATCTAGCGTTGCGTAGACCGCAGTCTTCATTTTCTCTACAGAATCATGATTTCTGCGTGTCGCTAGACCATAATAAATTGACAGTTCATCGATCACTTTGCCAGTTAGTTTACCTTTTCCGCCGAGGCCCTTTGTTTTCTTTTTTAAATTCCGGAGATGCGTACCCATGCGTTTCTGGACGTGATCGATACACTCTTTCTTCTGGACATTCGAATCTTTATAAGGTGATGAATTGTCGCAGAAAGGGGACAAAAGGAAGCCCGCCGCGGCAGGTAGAAAATGCGCTCGTCGCCCGCTCCGAATGCTTCGACACTACAGCGGATTGGGCAGAGAAAATTTTTTTTTCACTATTCTACCAATTGAATAATGTTTTTAGGACCCTAAAGTGTACTCTAAGCCAACAAAAAAATTTCGATTTTTTGAAAATCCTAGACTGGCCTAACCCCTTAAGGTAAGTATCGTATTAGGTATCGATGTTCGCTGTTGAAAGTGTGTGTTTCTCCGAATGCTGATGTTGGCGTTAATTCGCTCGTCCGATCTACGCGATTTTGCGGTGGAGTCTCGGAGCAGGAGCTCATTCTACTCCGGTCTCTTGCCCGCAGCAGTTTATTCGTTACGACACAAAGAAAGATGGTTCCAAAAGGTTCGAAGGGACGCGACTGGATGGCGGTGGTTTTGGTCGTGAGTGTGCTTCCTTTGTGTGTTGTTTATGATGTTCACCAAGTCACGCCTGATTTAATTATCTCGGTTGGTCGTTTACAGCTCCGTAGATATATTGATATTAAGGCCATGCTGGCCATAAGACGCGCCCGGCAGGACGCGGCGAGGGCTCTCAAAGGGTGGGAGCAGTTTGAGGACGAAGACTGGGACGGGGAAGACATTTTTAGTCTTCGCCGTCTCCTGGGCATGGTCCCGTATTGGAAGGAGGCAGGCTGCTGGTGGCTGTGAGTATTCCCGAAACTATGCGCATACTAGAAAATGCCGCGTGTATTCGCCGAGATATTAACCTGTTATTTTTCTTCTTCTGTTACAGCGATCCTGACAGATGGTGAAGGGTGTGGCTCTAATTCCGTTTGATTTTGTTGGGTAATGAGAGAAAAAAAAGGAATAATTTTTGTTGATCTTTATCCGCAAAATCTGCAGTCCAAATGTGGGCAAAGTCGGTGGCACAGCGATCACTAATTAGTCCAAACTTCAAGATTATGTAGGGACTATTCATTATTGTATAAAAGCACAATAGAAAATATTGGTGATGTACAAGAGAAAAAGAACATTTGCGAAGAAAAGAAGAACGCAACCGGAAGAAGAAAAGCGATAGCAAGATTGCGCAGCAAAGCCTCATGCCACAGCCAATGAGCGTTCACGCCCGCAAGGTGTCGCGCCGTGCTCACGGCGCGACATCCAAATGTCTGGCGCCGTCGCCATGCTCCAACACTCCTCCTCGATGGCGCTGCATGCTTTTCCTTTCAATCTTGCAATCCAATCGGTTGCCTGAGTTTTTTAAGCCTTACTCCTCCTAGAGGTTTTGTGAGCATGTCCGCTATCATGTCCTCAGTGGGACAGTAACGCAGCTCAATTTGTCCTTTGTCATATAAATCTCTCACGAAGCGATGTTTTGTGTCGACATGTTTTAGGGATTGCTGTATTTTCCGTTGACGACATAATTTATACAACTTTGGTTGTCCTCAAGTATTATCACCGGTCCGGGCTCTCTTTCCTGAAGATCAGTGGAGAGAGCATTTAACCATAGAGCTTCTTTACAAGCTTCTGAGAGCGCGATGATTTCTGCTTCCGTCGTAGATTCTGCTACACATGATTGGTTTCTACAGCTCCAAGAAATCGTTGCTCCGTTAAAACAGAATACGTAGCCGCTGTTTGATTTTCGTTCTTCCTTCTCTTGGGCCCAGTCAGCGTCAGCGTAGCCAACGATGTTTCGCTGTGTTTCTTTCGCGACAGGCCCCAGCTTCAGCAGCACGTCCACTCTTGATTAGCTTTTGTATATATTTTGCTTGATTGATATAAAAGTAACCCTCTTCGTCTCTTTTCACTATCAGACCAACGTACTGTTTTATTTCTCCTAGATCCACAATGTTAAACGATTTTCCGAGTGCCCGTTCGATTTGGCGTATCGAGTCGTTCGAGGTTCCAGCTGCGAGAATGTCATCCACGTATATCGCTAAAATAACGTGCGTTCCGTTTTCTTTCATTCCGTAAAGACATGGGTCGGCTGTTGCTTGTTGAAAATCGTGTGATTCGAGTACCTTGGTTAGTCTTTCGTTCCATAATCTTGCCGATTGCTTTAGACCGTAAATACTTTTCTTGAGTCTACAAACTTTCCCATCTCTTCGCCCTTCGAGATCTTGTGACTGCCGCATGTATATTATTTCCTGCAATTCTCCGTTGAGGAAGGCTGTTTTGGCATCAAAGTACTTTACCTTCCATTTTTCAGATCCTGCCTTGGTTAGTAATGCTCTCAAAGTGGTTTGTCTGATCACTGGGGCAAAAACTTGATCGTAGTCGACTTCGAACTTTTGCGAAAATCTCTGTGCCACCAGTCTAGCTTTATATCTTGTGATGTCTCCTGTGTCATTGCATTTGAGCTTAAACACCCATCTGTTACCGATTACATTACATCCTTCTGGTGCATCGACGAGTTCCCACGTTGCGTTAGCTTTAAGCGAGGTGAGCTCCTTTTTCATGGCTAGTTTCCAATTCTCTCTGTCTGATCCTGTGAGTGCTTCATGGACGGTTTTTGGCTCGTTCGTTTCGCTTGCCGATGCCGAGGACTCGCCGTACCTTTCCGGTCGCTTACCTAGGTTGGTCCTGTCTGATCTTCGCGGTTCCGTTGTTTCTTCTCCAGGGGACTTAACATTTTCTTGTTTGATACTAGTGTCAACAACCGTGACATCTGAACCCGTATCGCTGTTGTCGTCGTTGTCGTCGTTGTCGTCGTTTGAGTCTTCGTTCTTAGCTTGTGGTGAGTTATGCGACGAATTCCCCGGTGAGTTGAGTATCACTTCCGCTTCGTTGTCGTGAAAACGTCCTTTCTCTTCGTTAATAAACTTCACATTCCGACTTACGGTGATCTTTCCTGTGCTTCGGTCCAACAAACGATATGCTTTCGACCCGGGTTCGTATCCGATGAATGTTAATTTCGTTGCTTTTGCATCGAGCTTTCTTCGTTTTATTTCTGGAATAAGCGCATATGCTGTACACCCGAACACGTGTAGGTGATTTACGTCCGGTATCTTACCCTCCCAGAGTTCGAACGGTGTCTTGGTCGACGCTCTCGTTGGCAGCCGGTTTTGGAGATAGTTGGCTGTACTCATTGCTTCTTTCCAGTATTGGAACGGTAATCCTGCATCGGAAAGTAAGCATGACCTGACCATTTCTAGCAAGCTCCGATTCTTCCTCTCTGCTACTCCCTTTTGCTGTGGTGAATACGGCGCTATGAGTTCCACGCTGATTCCGTTCCTCTTGAATTGTTTCATAAGCCTTTTGTCTATGTATTCGCGTCCTCGGTCCGATCGAAAGACCTTTGGTGTTCTGTTGAATTTATTTGACACCATCTTAATGTAATCTTTTAGGGCTTTCGTAGTGCTTGACTTTTTGTCGAGAAAGTAAATGTGCGTATAGCGGCTATAATCGTCAATTATAGTTAAAGCGTACCTTTTTCCTCCTGGTGTCTGTGTTTGTAGTGGTCTACAGAGGTCCGTATGTAGCAAATCCAAACATGCTTTCGTTCTTGATTTGGATCTCCTTGGGAAAGGCTTTCTGGACAGTTATTCTTGTACACAGCATTCGCACATTGTCCGTATTCCACAATCTTTTATTTCAATCCCGGTCGTTAGTCCTTGGCTGAGCAGTTTCACTGCTTCTGGATGTCGATGGCCGAAACGACGATGCCATGTATGTTGGCACTTAATTGTATGACTCGGAGACGTAGTAGCATGTGCTGTTCCCTGTAATTTCAACCGGTATAAATTTCCTGCTGGCTTCCCATGTGCAATTTGCCTTTTGCCCTGCATGATGGTGCATCCTTCGTCATCGAAATTAACCTTCATTTTCTTCTCAGTCAATTTAAATACCGACAATAGCCCTCCTTCGAGTGATGGTACGTACAGTACATCGTTTATCGAGACGCTGGTTAAATTGCCCTTTCGATTTACACATTTCAATTTTCCTGTTCCTAGACTTTCAACACGTGGCAACCGACCATTTGCAACCTTTACTGTCTCACCTACCCTTTCTAGTCTCAGCTCTGTGAAGAAAGTCCTGTCACTAGTCATGTGGCTCGTAGCTCCCGAGTCAATGTACCAAGCGTAGTTCGAGTTTGACTTGTATGCTGTAAAGCATACATGCTGCACTGTGATGTTTTCCTCCTCGCTTTCACTGTCAGAGCCCTGGTGTATTCGTCCTGCCTTCTCTTTATTGCTTTTCCATCTCTTATATTTCATGCAGTCCCTTTTGAAGTGGCCAGCTCTTTTGCAGAAGAAGCATTCCTCGGGTGTGATGCTTTGACCTGCTTTCATTACTGTGTCACCTGCTCCTTCGTGTCTTGCATTCCTTCGACGCTTATATTCGTCAATGAGTTTCCCTTTGACGATTTGCAGTGTTAGTTCATCCTCAGATCTGCTCTCCAGAACTATCACGAGAGTACTGTATGACTCAGGGAGGCTGCCTAGAATAATTGCTATTAACAAACTGTCCAATATCTTTTCTCCGAGGGCTGTGAGGCGATTCACAAGCTCCAATATTGCACTCAGGTGATCCTGCATGTCGCCGTCATCATGTAGTTTCAGGTTAACGATACTTTTCAACAAAAATACCTTGCTAGACAGACTAGATTTTTCGTGGTAGGTCTTTAGCGAGTCCCACGCCTCCTTTGCTGTCGTTGCTTGCCGCACGTGGACTAACTGATTGTCATCTACCAAGAGCCCAATAGTTGCTCGAGCCTTATTGTCAGTTTTGCTCCACGTTTTGGTTGGAACCTGGGGCGGTTCCTCTTGTACTACGTCCCACAGGTCCTCTTTTATTAAAAGCAATTCCATCTTAAATTTCCATACCTGGTAACTATCGTTATTTAATTTCGTAATTGATACACGTGTCGCTTCCGCCATTGTTTCACAGTAGATTGTCGCTGACTGGGCCCATAACCTGTTGATCTTTATCCACAAAATCCGCAGTCCAAATGTGGGCAAAGTCGGTGGCACAGCGATCACTAGTTAGTCCAAATTCCAGGATTATGTAGGGACTCTTTATTATTGTATAACAAGCACAATAGAAAATATTGGTGATGTACAAGAGAAAAAGAACATTTGCGAAGAAAAGAAGAACGCAACCGGAAGAAGAAAAACGATAGCAAGATTGCGCAACAAAGCCTCATGCCACAGCCAATGAGCTTTCACGCCCGCAAGGTGTCGCGCCGTGTTCACGGCGCGACATCCAAATGTCTGGCGCCGTCGCCATGCTCGAACAATTTTAAATTGGGAACGTGTGTTGCTTATTCCTACCCTCAGGTTGCCGTTATCCCATTCCTCCTAGAATAAGGTAAGAGCTTGGGGCAGAAAGGTGTGTCCAAGCTCTCCGTCGTTGGGTTTCCTTATGCGATCGTTACTGATAATGGAGGGAGTGCGACTTTGGGGCCGGCCGGACCACAGGACATGGGTGCATTGTGTAGGTGGTGAAGTGGGTTTTGATGAGGAGGGGAATACGCAACTCGAGTACCAGGCGTTTCTTTGTGTATCCCATTCCTATCTGAGATATAGCTGGAAGTTCTTCGGTTCGGATCACGCCTCGCGGTACTGGAAACTCGCTGTTCGGGTTGAGTTTGCGAATCCTCTCGGCAATTTCACCGAGTCTGTTAGGACTGATTAATTCAGAATGAATTATGCCCAATTTTGCAAAGTACACGGCTGAGACGAGAGTCTTCAGACAATCTAGGTAATCGTTTATGTGGGTCTGCAGGTTCCGGGTCCATCGTTCTAGCTCGGTACTGTATTCTAACCGGGCTACATTTTCGGAATTGTTCGCGGCTTGGTGCCATGCATGCACGATGTTTGCATAGAGCTCGTGCGCCCTTTCGTTAAATTTATCCAGTCCCTCATGGATATCGTGTAGCTCTGAATAGATCAGATGGGTTTGTTCCGATACTAAATGCGAAATCCTTTTTTGATCCTCGTAAATCTTGTCTATCTCTTGGTTATAGTACTCCGCGTCGTCGTCGCTAAGGGTACCGAAAAGCGTGTGGCTGAGACTTCCTATGAATCCGAACGGTGCGTTGCGTTTGGAAAAGGGCAGCGATTCGTCTAAGCGACCGGGGTCGGTCTAGATAAGGGATTCGCACTCCTTAGCCAGTAAGTGGGCTCGCAGGACGATATTGCTCCTGGTAATGCCGCTAGCGCTTTTATACCGTGTAACAGAAGCTTGGAGGTGTCCACGAACATAGTGACTCTCCATTCCTTGTCGACGAGTCGCATGGCTCGTGTCGGCTCGTAATACAGCCCTGGGTTGTTGATCAGCGGCGTCAGCACGTAATTCACTCCTTCTTGACCTCAGATGGATCCAAAGATCATAATGGTTATGATCGTCCACGTAGCGAGGTTCATCTTTCCTAGCCCTGGGTGTCTGCTTGGTTCGCTAGTTTTGATTTGTCCGTATGTTTCAAAAAGCGGTCTCCTTGCTTAATTTCTAATATAACATTATTATTATTGGTAATGTCAACGACCTTGTACGGACCAGTATAATGACTATCGAATTTGCTTGTTCGAGGCTCCTTTAGGACGTATACCATGTCATCTATTTGGTATCTTCGCGGATTTATCTTTTCATCGTGTCGCGCTTTGGATCTGAGTTTGGCATTTACTAGGTTCTGTCCGGCTATCTGTCTAAGTTCGTTTAGTCTCCTGATCAGTTCTGTCAAATATGTCCCGTACGTCTCAAGTTTTTCATCGGAAGGGAAGGATGTTGGTGATCGCGCTAATTTGCCGAATACCAGTTCGTATGGGGTGAAGTTAGTTGCTTCATGAACGGAAGTGTTGTATGAGAACGTCGCGAAAGGAATCATTCGATCCCAATCGTCGTACTTGGGTAGGTAATGTCTCAAATATTCTGTTAGTACATGATGGCTTCGTTCTAACGATCCGTTAGTTTGGGGGTGACAACCTGATGTTGTGACATGTTTAATTTTGAATATTTTCGTTAGTTTCCGGAGGAGTTTACTGACAAAGCATCCTCCTCGATCCGTGAGGATAATTTTTGGAGCTCCGAAATTTGCAATGACGTGTCGCGCGAAAGCGTTGGCTACTGTTACTGCGGTGATGTTCGGTATCGGTACGGCGATGCAATATTTGGTAAGATTGTCCTGCACTGTCAGTATGTGGTGGTTGCCGTCTGATGTAATCGGAAGGGGTCCTACGGTGTCTATTGATATTTTCTCGAAAGCATCCAATGGTGTATCGGTTTAACCATTGGTTCCCTGGTCTTAACCTTGACTAATCTTTGTTCCTGACAGCTCTTATAAGCTCTAACGTATTCTTGGACATCGTGTTTCAGTTCTGGCCAATGATATCTTTCACGTATGCGTCTATAGGTTTTGCTTACGCCTTTGTGTCCTCCTATCAGGCTGTCGTGATATTCCTGAATTATCTCCCTTCTTAGCTCTTCCGCAGGTAACTGCACTGTGCCATAACAGAGTGTGATAGTGACGTCGCTTTCGGGGAATGTCTTATGCAGCAGTTCACGTAGTGTGTTAGTAGGTAAGGCGCTCGCCTCGTCACCTACACATGACATTCTTAACGTCTTGGTATTGGTGTCTAATAATGCCAGATGCAAATTGTTTAATCTCAAATAGATATCTTCGGCTGTGACTCGATCAAAATGGTACGTTTTGCATACTATGTTAAAAATGCTGTACTTTCCTCTTTTGCTAATCAGGACTTGTCCCTTTTGTGGATTTCGATCTCTAAGTTCCTCCTGGTCTATAATACCTAAATCTATTAATAGTTTGCCTATTGATGTTGTTATTTCGCAATCCGCCAAAATGAAATGGGCGTAATTGTCCTTCTCGAAGGTCAGGCATTCGCGGGTGCTCTTGATGTTTATCATGGGGATAGTCCTATCCCAGTCCTTCGGTGAAGGCCAATTGATACGGGCTCCCAAATCTATACACGTTTTAGGTTTGTGATCAGTGCGAGTTACTGGGGACTCGTGATGCGTTGCGGGCGGAACTTGCTCTTTGTTGATAATAGTCGGAGTTATCTTATCGGGGCTCAGCTGATCGCATGGTGGCGAAGACGCTGGCAAGTCGTTGACTCCTACTTGAGGTGTTGAACGTGCTCTCGGCGCTTGAGTCGGAAGTGGTGTTGGTAGATAAGTTCGGTGAGGCGCCGTTCTAGTTAAAGGAAATCCTGTTGGACTGTGGTATGTGCTATTCTCGGGGGAGGGTGCGTTCTCTTGGATGTCTTTAAGTTTTGACCTCCTATGGGGTTCGTTTTCCGGTCTTTCGTCTGCGAAGCTTTCGTCAGAGACTACTCCTAGCCTTGTTAGATAATCTTGGATCTTACGGAAACTTTGTTCCGCGTGACCGATCTGCTCTCTATGTTCGGTGCAGAATTCGTCAAGTCCTTGAAGGATATCCTTGGTTTTTTCCTTAGTTTTCCGTTGTTCCCTTGGAGGGCTTTGGTGAGCCTGGGCGCATTCCCATTGCTCGCGCAAGGTTTGAATTTCTGCATCGATTCTTTTGGCTAGCTCATCAGTCTCTTTTCCTCCCGTGAGGAAGAAGTGATCAGGGTGGAGCACTCCTAGGTCCAGGTGATTTGTCATTGTCTTGTTTCCGATATTCGTCTAATTCGGTTTGGACCAATCTAGGTAGCATTGACTTCCTTCTTCGGTGAATCGGGGAATAATGTTCCTCGTCTGGAAGTTCGCTATCGGTTGATAGTACTTCTTCCAGGGGTTCTTCTAAATCTCGCTCATTCTCGTCTGAGTCATTTTCGGTGTCGTCTGTTCCAGAAGATAGCTCTACGGTGGTTTTCCGAGGTTGGGTCTGATCTTCTCCCAACATAGGTCTGAGTGACCTTTTCTTTGCGGCATCGGTTTGTAGTTGTTGCCAGTTCGAGGGGGTTTTATCCCTATCCAAAATCGGTGGGGCACTGCTCGGGCCTGCGTCGAGGTCTTTCTTAATCCTGCTCCGAGTGTGGATGGGTTCCTTCAGACTAGGTATCATAGCTCTTCTACGTTGATATATCAGGGGGCGATATTCTTGGTCAGAGGTACCAACAGTGTTGTCCTCCTCAGAAGAATCGTCCTCGCTGGTGGGTTCGACTATCGACTCCACTGAGGGTGGTGTGGAAGCACGGGACGTTTTAGGTCTTCTTCTAGTGCGCTTACATGTCTTGTTCGATTTGTTTGGCGGGTTTACCTTCGCCTGTTCGATGGTGCTCTTTGGGCGTCTGCCCCTACCTCATTTACCTGTGTCGGTAGTGGTTAGCGCGGCTATGCCGATTTCCTCTAGGACCTCGGGCGAATTCCTTGATAGGGCATCTGCGTTGAGATTGGTTTTGCCTGTTTTGTACACCACTTGGTATTTGTACTCTGCAAGTTTTAACCTCCAACGCATCAGTCTGGATGTTGGGTCTTTTACTGAATTTAGCAATACCAATGGTCGATGGTCCGTCACCAATGTGAATTCGCGCCCGTATAAATAAGGTCGGAAGTGTTTCACCGCGTATACTATTGCTAAACATTCCTTTTCGGTAGTTGAATAATTTAATTCTGCGCCATTGAGTATACGGGAAGCATATGCTACGGGAAGGTCTCGTCCAAGCGGCCCCTGACTCAGCACTGCACCGAGTGCGTAACCTGATGCATCCGTCGTTAAGATAATCGATCGCGTGAAGTCGGGGTATTGTAATATAGGTTGTTTACAGATTGCGTCCCGTAGGTCTTCGAAACTCTTCTGTTGTAATTCGGTCCATTCAAATTTAATCGTTTTCTTCAGTAAGTCGGTCAATGGTTTCGCTCGTTTTGAGTAATTTTCGGTAAATTGTCTGTTGTAGCCGGTAAGACCTAAAAATTGTTTGCAGTTGGTTGCGTTTTTGGGAGTCGGGAATTCCTTTACGGAGCGTATGAGTCTTGGGTCGGGTTTTACTCCTTCGTTAGTGATGGTGTGTCCTAAATAGATTACTTCGGTTCTTAGGAACTCGCATTTCTCGGGTTGTAACATGAGATTTGCTTTGCGTATTCTATTGAGTAGCCTTCTAACCTTGACCCCGTGTTCTTCGAGCGAGGCGAGATATATCACAATGTCATCTAGATAAACAAAAAGCTCGGTTCCTTGCAATCCTGTCAACGCAGCCTTCATTAGTCGTCGGAATGTCGCGGGGTTGTTCTTTAATCCGAAAGGCATTCTAAGAAACTCGTAATGACCGTGTGGTGTGGTGAAGGCCGTTTTAGGTCTATCCTTTGCGTGAACTCTTATCTGATGGAATGCGCTAGTTAAGTCAAATACAGAGAAGTACTTTGCGCCTCCTAGTTGGTCCAGGATTTCTGTTATATTCGGAAATGGGTAGGCGTCTCCTACTGTTTTCTCGTTTAGTTCTCGGTAATCTATCACCATGCGCCAGCGTTTGTTTCCGTCTGCGCCTGGTTTTTTCGGTACTATCCAGAGTGGTGAGTTGTAGGGTGACGTCGAGGGGGCAAAAATGTTGTTGGTAACTCATTTTTCGATTTGGTACTCGATTTCGTCCTTATGAACAGGTGCGTGTCTGTATTGCCTGGTCGTAACGGGTATGCTGTCGGTTGTAGGTATGGAGTGTTGTGTGAGGCTAGTGAACGGTAATTTTTCTCCGGTGAGGTAGAACCGATCTGGGTATTCCTTCACTATGCTAAGGTATTTCAGTCGCAGTTGTTCTAGTGGTTTCTGGGTTCTTCCTTCATGAGTTTGTGATGTATTCGGTGGTCGTTCTACATCATCGTCTGATAGATCATCGACCCCTTCCATTGAAAGATATGGATATAGGGTTTGCGGTCCAATGTGCATTTCGACGTCTTCATCTAGGGTGTTAATGGCTAGTGCAACGGCTATTCCTCCGCGATTGGTTACAACGGCGTCTCCTAGGTATATTCCGTCCTCGAAATCGAGTCGAGGGAGATATCCATGTTTGATGTCCGTTGAAGCAACTAATATAGGGACTGGAGTTCTACTGCGGGCTCGCAAAAGGGAGACTGCGTAGGTTCCTTGATTCGTTATGGGAGCTTTGTCTCGTAGAAATGGTCGTGGACGTATCTGGTGACTCTGAGTGACAACGGTGTCATGATTAAATGATATTTCCGCTTTTTCTTGTTGTAGGAACTCTACTCCGAGTATTCCATCTCCGTAAAATGCCGTCTGTACGTCAATTACGTGAAATTTAACTGGGGTTCCGAAAGCATGTACTATTGCTGTGCCCATGGTATAAGTTTTCGCGTCGCCGACTCTGATGATGCAAATTGATTCCCTTGTGTCTATTTCCTTGTTCGGATCTAGTGATTGGAACACTATTAGATTAACGCTGGATCCTGTATCTAAAAGGAATCTCCCTGATCCGTTTCGTACTTCTGGTCCTCGGATCGCGATGGAGGGTGACTCGTACGTTGGAGTATCCTTCGATGCGCTGGGCTTGTTTCCGCGAATCTTACGGCTGGGTCGGGGCGCTCGGTGATCGTAGGGCCCCTCGTCGCGCCAGCACGCCGTGCCTGATTCAAGTTTAAATGCTGCATATCGATAGAGGCTGCAGTGGTTCCATGGGGTGACGGTGGTCCGTCAGAGCGTGTGTACTTGTTCCTAGGTGTGTATGTGGGCCTACTATCCGCATATCGAGAGTCTCGTCTTTCGTCCGTATCGTAGCGTCGCGGCTCATAATTTGATCTACTGTCCGGGTATCGTCTTTGTGAATTTTGTGGTTGGTATTCTGCGTGTGGGGGAGCGCGTTCTCTATCAGGGGAGTATGACCGTTGGGCCGGGTGATCTCTTTTTAAAATGCCGTACCTCGGCGGCGAAGGCTGGGTGTCGCGTTCAGGACTCTCGTACAGTCGTTAAGTTGGACTATCTGAGTGTCGGGTCCTGTTTCTGTAATCATAATATGAATCGTGTGTTCTACGCTGAGGCGACCTGTATGAGGCACGCGCGGGATGTTCGTCGTTAAAATGTGTATGTCGTGCAGGTCGTCCGTACGGATATGTCGGTTCGTCTCTGTCTAGGGCGCGTTCGAGATCTAAAATATATTGGAAAGCCTCGTCCAGTGTTTTCGGGGACTTTAAGGTTACACCATAACCGAACTCTTCTGGTAACCCTTTCCTGAAACTAGTAATTGCCAATTTCTCCAATCCTTTACCAAGAGCGTCAGCGCTTGGTTTCCCTAACTCGTCTTCGGCGGCCTTGAGGCAACGTCGAACAAGCTGTGCGATGCGCGAGTAGAATTTGCGTATACTTTCGTTACGATACATTCTCGCGGCTATTATTTCATCATGGTAATCCATATAGTCTTCACTGATTGCGAAGTTTTCTTGCAGGTGGTCGACAAGGTCTTTGACTGTTCGGAAGGTTTTGCTTTCCACGCTTATTCGTGTTGAGCCCTTGAGTTTTGCCAAAATGCCGCGTAAATAGGAAGTTTCACAGGTGTCAGGTACTGAGGCCCGTCCGTTTTCAATATCACAAATAAAGGTTTTCAGCGGGACATTTTTCCCATTGAAATATGGTACGTGCATGACTGCATTCTGTACAACAAAATATTCCACAACGGAATTCATGGCATCAGCCACGGATTGGTTGAGCCCTGCAATCGTGTCTTGTACTGACATGATTAAGTCGTAATTTCAGGAATACGAGGGCTGTTCAATAAGTCCGTGACTTTGAAATGAAAAAAACTTTTTACAACAAAAATTCTGATTTATTTTTCA
>JARPRG010000326.1:8781-21640 GCA_031001745.1 Hartigia nigra | reverse complement strand
ACAGAACCGGACAGAACTTTCCAGTAGACCTAATAATAAAATTTGGGTATGTTTCGAAATTCACTGCCAGTACTGAGAATATCATTGTATCTCTATTTACCAGCATGCAATAGAGTAAGATATAACTATGGTCACAGTACTGGCAATGAATTTGAAACGTACCTTTTATTAGTAGAACAATGAAAGATCTATATTTTTGAAATATGATGACTTATTGAACTCAATTGATCAAATATAGAAATATCCTGTTCAAGTTAATAAATTGTTAAAATAATGTTAAAAATACATCTTATGAATGATAGGGAGTATATTCGAAAGACGGATAAAAGGTCGTCCATAGATGGAAGAAAAATATTTCTGAATATCTGTAATTCACGATGTCTGTGTAACATATTTCTTTCACCCAGTGTTGTGTGGGTACGGTTATGCATGGTTTTACACTAAAATATATTTTAAGGACTGCATTGTTTGTGCAAAGTGTCAATTAGACATTTTCAATGTTAAGATGAATTTAAAAAAAGTTATACTCTTATAATTACAGCGTATAATTTTTCTTGTATGTCAAGCTCAATATCCAGGACGTTATGTTATATTTCAACTTTACCAACATACTTTAACTGTTATACTTATTGTTTTATATTATGTAAATTTCCTTAAATATATTTACTACTTTATGAATAGTATATATGGTGAAAAATAAAAATTAAAAAGTCGAATTACGCGCTTGCATTTTTAATATGGATGCATTTCTGTTGACGGAATTGTCGCGCATTGTAACTTGCGCAGAAAGCTAGACATGTGATGAAGTGTCAAAATACGTATAGAGATTAAAAAAAACATCTGTCAAGTATTTCGATATTAAACAATATTTTGTTTGGTTAGTTCTTAAATCCATATTTTTACTATTATAAATAATTTTTGCTCATCTTATTTGTATTAAATTTTATTGTGAATGGCTATATCTCGAATCGAATATTGTACAGCTTTACGTTTAATCTGTATTCTGCCTTTTAGTTCAAATGAACATACCTTTACGATTAGTTTTATATTGATTTATAAAATTTGTGTCTAATACGTGAAACTGATTTTCTTTTTTGTGGAATACGACCTCTTTTATGGGACATGCGTTGAAGCGTTCCGCCGTACGCAAGAGGGTGACAGTTGCATGAAAATCGATTCAGCTGATTCTTCTTACGTATATTGAGGTTAAGTTTCGTTAAATAGCTTCTGAGGGAATATCAGTTATTTAACGTTAGTAGCTTGAGGAGTTTCAAGGAAAATGTACGTAATTTCTTTGTCATATCCTTTGTCTTATTCTAAATAACAAGGCTTAATGCAACTTCGAATTATATTCAGAAATATCAGTTTTACTTTTCTTTATTATTTGGTCATGAAGTCATGAGTAAAAAATATTTGTTTTGATTGAGAGCATTTTGTTGTTTCGAATAAATTGGTATATTATTTATTTTTGTACAGGGATAGATTGTTCTCTAGTTTTTCAAGTAAGCAATGTAATGAGAAAAATTACTTTATTTTTTTCAGATCTAGCTTCATTGTTTTTCTACGTAAGACTGTTATATACTATATAACAGACAAGATGTCTCTGAGTACAGGTAAGTTAGAAATATAAGTTTTTATAAGTATGTGTATACATTTTAGTTAATCAGTACGAACGTACCAATCATAGTTAGTTTTATTATAGAAATCAAATGAATACGCTAATTTCAATTGGTGTGTCTCGCTTGAATAACTGTTTATTAAACAAAGAAGTATTTGTGCAAACATGAATTACATTAATTTAACATCATTGTTGGACTATCTTTATTTAATTGATATAATATATTTATATATTAGATATTATTTTAATACACTACATTGATATCACAAGGAAAAATATGTGTCAATAGATTTAGAAAAATTGTTTTTCTTCTTTAGACTTATCAACAGCTTTGCACTTGTTGGAGCATGTTCAGGAACGAGTGGAGGATTGTGATGATCCAAAGATACAGATGCATACTAGCCAGGATTTAAAAGCCTTGATATCATTGCTGGAAGATCCTGTTTTCCGAAGTATCGTGACTATTCAAGATTCATTGACGGAACTAAACACACAGCTTGGCCAGCATCCCTCAATTTTACCTGGAGATTTTGATATTAATCTGGGTGGACATTTGGAACTCTCTGTACCAAATACACCTGCACAGCCATTGGGTCCAAATTCGTACCAGGATATTTACCAAGATAGCAGTGAACTAGATGATCAAAGAGTTCCTGTAGCGCAACTGGTTCATAGCAGCAGCGAGGATACTAGTGGTCAAGTAAATTGAGATTTATTCAAGTTTATTAATTCACAGTTATAATTATCTCGATATTTTTATAACAAAGATTGCTTATAACGCATATTCTTTTATAGGTTACTAGTCCCAGCTTGGTGTCAGAAGATATGGGAATGCCTCCTATAACAACACCAACGTACGCCAAGGAGTTTCAAAAAGTGATTGAAGCTGCTGCAAAGGGTCGTCAGATTTATACTGTGCAGGTATATACTAATTCGTATATTATTTTTTTTTGAAGATAAGAAAAACATTATAGTGATATTAGTTTAAGTATACATGATATATTTTTAAAAACTTTTCTATCAGAAATTTCATGTTCTGTTTCAAAAATACAAATACTTTCTTTCTTAACTATAGTTATACAAACCGGAGGGCACTAGTCTAGGATTCAGTGTTGTCGGATTACGCAGCAAGGACAAAGGAGAACTCGGGATCTTCCTGCAGGAGATTCAACCCAATGGAATTGCTGGATGGTAAGTACACATAATACATCTTATACATTTTTTCCTAATTATAATTGTTTTCTATTGTTATAAAAGAATATTTGATACAGTAAGAATTCTAAGATACTTGTAGGCTCTACCAGTTAAGTATAAACCCTAAATAAAACATGTCTAGTATTATATATGTGTTCGTCGGAACCTTTTTGACGTGTGACAGTAATTGAGTTATCCGATCACATCGATCCAACTGACATCAGTAGTGACAAGATATTTACATATAACATACAAAGATTGTTTGATCAGGTAAATAGGAATTTCAGACCGCGGCGTCCCTAGTGATCTCAAAGGGACAAAATTGAATGAATTTCAATGCGATCCCATGAAGACGATAGATCGAATAGAGCAGCTTGGAGGGTGATAGGTAATTTCCTGTAGAGGGATAACTCGCACGAGGTTTATCGAGAGAATGGTTAATTATATGATCCTGGGATTTATCCTGAAATAGGCATACATGAGATTTTTTAAAATTAATTATCTTATCTACAGATGATCCATATCTTAGTGTTTTTTTTTCTATTGTCACTCAATCGTTTAAGTTTTGTATAATATTAATGAAATTCACTACAGTTTTCATATTTGATTATTTCGAAGAGGTTTATGTCAAGTATCGTAGTTTATAAATAGACTATCGTAGAATAAATAAAAATTAGGCAGTATCTGCTTTAAGAAGTCCTTCGCGATATTATTTCTTTAAGGGAACTTTGGATCTCTTATTTGCCACGCGATTAAAATGTTAAAGAAAATCGTAAATAACAGAATTTTGACAGAGATTCATTCCCAAAGCGAAGTTCAGTGCACATTCTGCAAGGTTAATAATTTTGACACCACATTCACGATAATAAACTCATAACTGAAAAAGTAATCTGACCCGAACTTTGTCGCATTTTTTAAATTCAATCTGAATTGAGTATTTGCATCGGTTACTATTTGCCTGTTTGAGACTGTGATAACGTTTCCCGAAAATTTAGGAAAATTCTAAATTACACGATTTTAACATAATCGATAACATATAGTCGACTCTTTAAACACGAGTGCTTGGAACCAAAGTCACTTTTTCCTATCGAAGAGTTGTTCTTATAAAGAAGCTTCAATCTTTGTATATAAATGGGGAATATTATGCTTTCGACAGTACAGTAGAATTCACCAGGATCGGGTTATCCGAGGAGTGGCTTAATCGTGCGCCTTCCGTGCGAATTGTACTAGTCGAAATAATAAAGTATGTTTAATTTGGATTAACCGGGGCTTCAGTTCCAAACCCCCTGGTTAATCGGGGTTCTACTGTAATACCAAGACAGCACAAGCAACATACGTAGTGGGGGATTACATTTTGTCTCCTACGTGAATAATAGTATAGAATGAATTGAGGGAAAATAAGTTCTTAACGATTATGCTCTTGAAAAGAGTCGATTATAATAATGTCTGCGAGACTCACAATCATTTATATTTTACTTTTGCAAGAAGTGGTTGATAAATAAAAAAAGTCTGCTGTTTATTCTACGAGAGATGTGCGATGAGTATTGGAATTATACGGTAAAGTTTCTTCTTCGCTTTTCAGTGATACGTCAACGATTGAGAGACTTGTAAATGCGATTTTATACAATATTTTGGTAAAATTATATTTTTAATGATTTGCTCGCTGGTGCCCTAGCGTGGTAAGACAATCTTTAAATTTCATGAGAATCTGCCAGATCATGCGTTCAATTTTCCTTTTGAAAATAAAAAAATGTATGTAGACGTAATTAATTGCATTTTTGTGGCTCCGGCGACTGACTCATTGTATTAAGTGCCATAAGGCCTGTACGACTTTCAATCAATGCACTTTATTCGCATGTAGATAAAGCGAATGGTATATGCTCAAGTATCCAATAAAACATAAGAATTCATGTTGAGTCGACGTCGTTATACGTTAAGTAAATAGAATAAGTCATTCTTACGAACGTGTAGAGCTAGTATGTTTAGCGATACACCAATATTCATGGCCATGACTTCTGACTTCTAGCAAATGTAGGTTTATGGGTGAGTTTATAGCTTGGAAATATCGCCATTCGTCGTCGATTGGGTCGTGACGCTTAAACAATTGTTTTCGAATAACGAAACTTTATATATTCGTGTGGCCTTGTTTTTCAGATAAATTGATGTATAGGATTTAATGGATGCACTTGACGAGTGATATATTGATTATTAAAAATCCAGATTCGTCATTCGTGTATAGTTAGACCAGAGCTTTTGTTCTTTGTGAAGTATAAATCAACTGTTTCAATAATAGTAGTCTTTCTAGTAGGAAGTACGATTTTACAGTCAGATTAGTTCAAATATAATTCTTATATTTGTAGGTGGTACGAGTTAAATATAAAAATTATGCATTTATTGCAATATTTTTATTTATTAAAAGGAGTCATTTTATTAGTGCGCTTTGGATTATCCTCATTACTCGATGTTGCAATAACCATGAAATATTTCCCAGTACGCGTTTGTGTCGTAAGCGAAAAATTTGCCCACTTTGCATTAACGATCGTATTTCGACGAGTTAGATATTGCAAATTCACTATACGTTGTACCTTTCTTATTTTTTTCTTTTTTATTGTTAGCAAGTCAAAGAATCAAAACGTGCATGAGCCATACAACTTTTGCCCGTAAAAGACGATAGGCTGGGTCTTTACGATTTGTTTAGGCTGAGTTGCAGCCTTAACTTACAAATCTGTCATAGGTATCTGATGTTTTCTTACCTTCATCTTTCTTTTACCTTCTTCATTCCTTTTTTTCTCTTATTTCATTTGCGTCCTTTCTGCACAGTCATCGACAATATGACGATTTACGTTTTTAAATATTAAACGCGACGGCTTTTTTTATCTGGGGTCATTTTTGGGACCATTGATTAAAAGGAATCTCAATTGAATATACTGGAGTGCTTTTTAAGTCTTCAGTAAGCGTACCTCTGTTATTATGATATAAACATTAACAAAATATGAAAAGTATTTACAGAGCAGTTAAACTATTTTTTGGGACAAACATTCTGGCTGGTTTCTGGCGCCAAGACTGTGGCAGATTTTCAACAGACAGATCACGATTGATGGAGTGGTAGCATTAAGTCTGCCCGAAGGTTATTCTGTCACTGTCCACTAAAAATCTGTCATTTTTTTGTCATTCTGTTCTTATCCGCCAGTCTGCTGCCACAAACTTGCCAGAATTTTTGCCCCGGTTTGCTACAGGCATATATCAGCAAAGGGATGCTATTTTTCTCTAATTTTTGCTTCTTCACATATTTTTTTTGTAGAATTATATTTTGGACACGAGTATGGTCGTATTCTCATCTTGATTTAGCAAACTTATTGTAGTATAAACTAACTTTACCGGAAGGGGTGTCCTTTTAGAAATTTAAAAATTTATTTTCTGTTATGAAAAGCTTTATTTCGCATTAGTATATTTGTATGTAAAATTAACGAATAATAGCAAGACTATATGACTATTTATTCTTTTTACCCGAAGCGGTTAATCTCTCATATGCTATTAAACCAATTGGATGGTTATGTTAATTTGTGTCATTTTAATGACATTTACTTTTAGTACTTTTATGTGAATTTAGCAGCTGAGATCACGAGAATTTACGCTAAAATAGAAAAATAAAATATGATTTCGTGTAAAACCATGCACATGTTTACTTCCTAACGAAAATTGTATGCGAAGTCACGTGCAGTTTGCGACAAAGACACGTGAACTGACTATATGTATATATATATCTCTTTTTTTATATATATATATCACTCTTTTAGAGTGGAATATTTAACAGATTTGGAATATAGTTTGATAAATCTCGATAGTCGTATTTACTTAAAAGTCGTCAAACTACAAATAAACTATTTCTAAAAATACAATTAGTAATTCTTTAACGTCATGATTAATGCATATACGTATATCGTATATTTTTTTCATTGTCAATTTTTTAGTATTCACTTTCACAACGTAATCCAACGTAACCTAATCTAACATAACATGAAAAATTAATCCATCGCTTCCCGTGGCTGCTTACATAAACTTTTATCTTGCGGAAGTGTACATTTTCACCCCATATTTTTCATCTTTCCCTTATAATCTCTTTTCTGATTCCTGGGGATGTTTTCAACCAAACTGAGTGGACGTATCTGGACCACCGTATGACATTCCCATTAAGTCCACGGAACCGGAAATTCAGTATGAACAGGGTTTCTCCAGTATGAACAGTGGGAGTTGGTTACCGGAAACAAGGTTAACGCAATTACGCGCTAATAACCCCCCGAGCTTGGATTACTTCCTGGATATCAGGTTTTGCTGTTTTTTTTTTTATAAATTCTTATGCTTCGCAATAATTGCTTCACGTATCTTACGTCTCCGCGTGCACATATTATTTATACCTCACGTATATCTACCATATTGCATTCTAGTTAATTCAGACAAAACTGAATAGAAAAATAGAAGGAAAAAGAAAAGTACACCCTGTATCGTATGTGGAACATTGATCGCTTCTGGCACAACATTCTAAGATTTTGAGAAACGTTTTTCTCGTTATTCCCCATGTCCTTCGTCTTCTTCGTGAGGCTTCAGGTCGACACCGAGAAAAACGGCAGATCGTAATTCATTTTTATTTTTTGCTTTCCTTTTCTCCTTCTCTGGCTTTATCTCTGTTCCCCTATCTCTTTCGTATATTATTGCGAGACGCTACCAGACCGAGATTCAATCAGGCTGTGTTAGTGTGTAGTGAGATTTTATGGGAATGGCGTCCGCTCATTCCTATCCTTAAGGAAATCTACGAAGAGTCGACCTAACCTCGGAATGGACCGATTTCCGATACATTTTCGTCAACTGATGCTACACCTTTCTTCGTCTTCGTCCCGCTCTCACTATCTCTCCTGCCGAATCCTTTTACGTGCCTTCCCTTTCCACCTCTTTATATTTCGTTCATCTTTCCCGAAATCTATCGGGATATTTACCATTAGCCATAAAATGAGCCACAGGAAATTTGTCGACATGACATGTACTCATGATATTGGTGTAAGTCGATGATATTTCGGTTTATAGATTTATCCAAGAATTAGCTTATATATACTTTCTGATGCTGAGACTTTCATTTGAAATCTTGTTTCGGTACAGGATGTTTGTGCTTTATCCGGGATTCTCACTTCCTGTCTGATTTATAGTTACTAACGTTCGTGCTATTTTTTTCTTTTGAATCTTGAATCTTCAATCACATATAAGAACGAGTAGTAAGGAATGAAAATCTGTTTGACTATTTTTGACAGCAGTGACTTTTAAAATTTTAACTGGTTTTTTTTTTTAATAATAGTAAATATTGTAATGCAGAAGTAATTGCTATACGTAATTGCATAATATGTAATACACTATCGTGCATCGTCATCAGTTACAGCTGTTGCAACGACATATCAATTCGTGCAGTGGCGTAGTACATTTTCTTATCACGAAGCATAAAAATCAACGCTAATGAACGTAGTGCCACTGTTTTGCTGCTAGATGAAGAGTATCTCAACTTGTTTTCTTTCATGCTATTAATAAAAGTTTCAACACATATTATTTATTATGTTGTATTATATGCGGTATCAAAGAGTAATAAATACCATATATCGTGCGTTGCTACTAGCGTTTAATAAAATACATGATATAAATGATAATAATGTTTATATTTATATAATATTATATTTAATAATGTTTATCATTTTGTATCTGTGAAATTGTACCCATATGCAGATAGTTATTGCAGTATCTTGGCATGTTGAATCAATTTATTTTTCTAGCTTTTATTCCGCTCTACAAGTCAGTGACTTTAAATGTGAGAATAAGACGAAGAAATAGAAGAAATTTAGCGATACTATTTATTTTCTACCGCTTTTCATATTAGTCATTGTTTTCTCAAAATAAATCAGTCAAATTCTCACTGATTGTTTCAGTAGCATAAGAATTCACTGATTTCACTGCTAAATCAGTGGTTTTGTGTGACGCTATTTCATTTATGAGCGCCACCGTCGCCCGCCATATTGTTTGCCAGTTATTCAGGATCTCAAAACGAGTGATACTAAATTTACCGATTAAATTAGCACAATTTCACTGATTGTCAGTGGTTCGTTTATAACTGCCGCGATTAGTGACTATTCATTGATAATTAGTGAATATTCACTGATTCATTTTAAGAGAGTGCAAATGCCGTAATGAGACATTTTCACGGCAGCTATATGTCCAATTGCAGCTGTATATCGAAACCATAACTTTGTATCAAATAATTTTAGAGACAGAGAATTTCATGTTTACATTAAAGTGAACAGATGTATTCGCCATATTTTACTTTATATTCGAGCTAACTTTTGGACAATGTGTTTACATGTATTCTCGTTTCGTAGATTATTCAGAAAAATGAGGTTTTAGTTTTGAGTAGAAAAAATGATAAATTTGAGGCAACGAATCCTCGAATTTGTGTGATAGTGTTAGGACACGTGAAGAGTGTGGTACTAATTCACATGCTAACGAATATAATTAATCACGCGTTGTACGTCGTCGTGAAAGAACATGGCATTTCATGATACACAATGAAATTTTTTTTAACGTATGAACTGCCACCCGTAAAACAATAACTTTCGTTCTTTTTTGATGTTTCTTCTTTTATTGTTTTTTTTTTCGTTTCTTGAACCGGATATAGTGGCGACAGCGTTCTAGTATTAATAATTGAATATCGTAAATAACGAGAAAATGGATGGTACTGAATATTCAATCGAATGGCAACATATTTGCATAAAATTGGAAACAGCGTTTGTATCATTTAAATATGCTGGGAACAATAACATTCGAATTAATTGTATTTAAGCGAACACGACGATTCGCTTTATCAGAGCTTCGCCATTTCCGTTATTCCATGAATAATTACTTTGACGCAGTGGCCTTTGTACTTTCGGTGGAGCGAGGGTATCAATGGAAAGGTAAGGGAATGGTCCATGGTAACGATATCGGGGATGCTGCTATTATCGATTATATGGAGACTTTTGATAAAGATAAATTGGGCTTCGCAGGAGGCAACGATGCGACTTGTCTTTAATGGTGACAAATTTTAGGTTGCTCGTTACTGGTTGCCTCTTGAACAAAAAAGTGTTGCTCGCCGAGAAAATATTTGGTGAGGACAGTACCGTAAGCCTTTGAAAATTTCTTTTCTTTTACTTTTGCCTTTAGTCGAGATACAAACCTTCCACTTTTAGCTCTATGTGTTTGTACGCGTGGCTCGAACGATTTGGCCGACGAAAGAATCTGCGTAAAAGATAACGAAGAAAAACATGTACTTGAATTCGTGGGGGAATCTTTACTCCGGTACTTCGTATTTCCCGAATGGTGTAGATATGCAGAACGGCTATTACGCTCGCACGTCTCGACTTTACGCAAATGGCTGCTTCGCTCGATAAATGTTACATGCTTGCACGCGACATACACTCGCGAATGCCGCAGATTTTTTACATTACGTTTTCTCGTGGCTTTTCGCATCACTGAGGCGGAGCATCCGTTTATTGCTTTCAGGTAAATGCGAAAGTTTACACCCTGGCGCGAGAGGCTTTTAATCGCCTTTGACTTTTTTCTTTTTGACAATTTAGTAAAACGCGTGGATGAAGTTGTGATGTGATCTAATTATGCAATATTAATAATACGTGAAATTATTTTTTATTATTATTATTTTTTTAAATTAATTAGTCTAACGCCAAAAATATTGAATAATTCGATAATACAGGCAATAGTAATATACACACAATTGATATAAAACTATCGTAATTCTGTCAAAACGGTAGTCGAATAATATAGGGGGTGTTCGGGGAAAAATATAGTATATCAGCTTGAAAAATAATGAAGTTTATTAGAGGGCTCCGATATAGGTTTAATCTATTGCATAAACTAGCAAAAGATGGGTTTTCAGCTATACACATTTTGGCTTCCTCTGCTAACGATCAAAGAATATTATTTCGCTGGTTGGATTGTTTTGATAAATTCTATCTCGGATTTGAATGATTGAAATCCAGTAGAGCCTCGATTAATTGGTTGTGGGTTATCATGCGGTGTATTATATGTGTTTCCCGCGGTGTCAATCGATATGCTTATTTTGAGCTTAATTAAATTCATTTTGGAGTGGTCAATATCGGTCCAGTTAACTATAATCGTAAACGTTAAATCATTGGGTTTAACTAAATGTACGCTTACGCCTGAACGGTAAGACTGGGATTAAATATGTGACGTATTAATAATATTTTATAAATAAATTAAGTATCTACATATTGTTGGATTATTCGTAGTTTATTTGAAGAAATAGAAGGATGTGGTCCACTCTCCATAAGACCTACTCTATGGAGACCTACTCCTAAAAATGTTAAGATATACTTGGAATTGTATAATTACGTTAATCAGGTATATCTACAAATGATACGGACATGAGAAAATCATAAATACTTTTAAGACATGTCACCCTCTTTTATTTTATAAACTAATTTAGTTGATATAAAGTTGACTCTGCAGAGAGTTTCTAAGTGCAATTCCAAATCTCAAATTTAAACCAGCAGGTTCAAAATTGTATACCTTCTAATGTGCCGAAAACTAAGAAATCTATTTTAATCAAAATCTGATTTTTATTTATTTTCTCGTGCCATTTTCGCTCATCATTTTGAATTTTGTTATTTCGAGAACAGATTCATAATCAGTAACCGTAAGAAGGTCCAACAAGCGTCTCGTTGTAAAATTGATGAATTGATTGTTCCTTGTTTCCTATCCTAAAATTGTTGAAGAATATATAGTTACGTATTACTTAATTTTTTTGTCATTCAAACTTTGCGTGACTGAAAATTCTGTTGTTTTTCAAAAAGCGCCCCTGTTATCTTACCGAGGCAGAAGGATGATACTCCACTGAAAGCTTAGACATCTAATCGTGAGTACTCGTGGTTCTCGAATTGCGCAATCGATCTATCTCGACTGCTATTGGGCCAATAGCTGGCGACGAGCGGTTGACAACGGCTCGGCTAATTGATTGATCCACAATAATTTTGGGGTTGATTCGTAGCGCACACAGGAGGTAGCTTAACGAGTGTCATCGATTAACGACACGGCTCAATTGCATTAAGCTACCGGTTGTATTTCGATCGATCAGAGGAGGAACGCCATATAGAGCGATAGAGCGTCTCACGCTGGAGATTATTTGATCCCCTTGGTGGCATCATTTTGCACGAATTATTTTTTGCGTCTTCAGGCTATTGCATCTGCGATCGAAAATACTTACAATTTTCAATAATCGTAGGTGTAGTGGAATTGGTCGTAGATGTAGGGAATTTTATCAGTCGTGTATTACATCGTTTTTTTTTTTCAATTTTTTTCTCACTGCATTGAGCAAAATGGAAACTACGTAAAAAGGCAATACTTTTTGACGTAACAATAATATACCCAAACGCACCACCTAAACATGTTTATACCACAAGGTTAAAATGAGCGCACTAAATTCAGGTAGAACATTTGGACTGAAAAACTCGGTATACGGGCGCATTAATTAAATAAATATTAATTCAAATTAGATAGTACTTCAAAGAAGCATCCAGTAGTTTCGCTTAAATTTATATTTCGTGGGTACGGTGTAACGTTTATTTCTGATATAAAAAAATGTAAGGTGGAAATAATAAAATAATGATGAAATAAAAGTTAAAGATTCGTTCGCTCATCTTTCTCCGGAATCACCAGGCAGCGTCGCACAGAGTATGAACATTAGTAGTGTTAGGGTCGTGATCAGACTGGACGCAGTTCCTTTAACGTGCTCACGATACACAGCTTGCAGAATAGCAGTCCTTTTCGATTTCAGTGTCGCTTAAGAGATTTCCAGATGGCCCTTTTGTCTGCGGGTCATTTCTGTTTTATGTACGCTTTAATGAATTGAATAGATGATATATTATAATACGTCTGCTCACTTCGGCTATCAGTTGACGAAAGGGACGAATGTTCTTCATACTTTCTCGTATTATTTGTATATAG
>JARPRG010000325.1:1241803-1263092 GCA_031001745.1 Hartigia nigra | reverse complement strand
GACGCCAAAGACGCATACTCGCAGCGTTGCATTCGCTGATTACTAGTACTCGTCGACGTGCAAGGTATCTCCCAACCGATTGACTTGCACGGTATTTCTACACGTTCAAACCAATTCCGCTCTGGCTGCATGAATTCTTAGGGATCTTTCAAGACGTACAATCTCTCGGTTACGATTGCACGGTATCACGAACCCCTCACAATATCTCTCTTAGCGACGTGCAAGATATCTATCAGTCAGGGTATGGCAGTGCCATAAAGTCCGCAAGGAGATACCTACGCTTCTTGTGCCCTCGACAAACGTCTATAAGATTACAATTGTTCTCAAGGCTGCTCATGCTGGTCTGTTCCTTGTGATGGTTGATTTTTGGGGCAGACGTCACTGAATCCTTGATCGCTATGTTTCCTGGTATCACTGGCCTGACTTGCAGGACGTTGATAAGAAAGCAAGATTTGAATCTGTCCTTAGCAAGATTTACTTTTCCGTGATTGACCAAGGTGGTTCAGATAAATTACGAGAAGAATAGAAATTAGGCTATTGTTTGGTAACTGATAGGAATTATAAGCCTTGCAGTGCTTTCTGATGTTTATAAGTAACTGACAATCGAGCGATAATGCATTTTTTTTTATTAAAACGTGAGAACATAATCATTGATAACTAATGGGACGTGTTTCTGTAACGTTACAAGTTATATAGGTATACTAGGAAAAAAAAAAGAGAAACTGCTGGAGAGATCGAACTTTAAAATTGGCGCTATTCAAAGATGGAGATCCTGACTCACCTGTAGAATGACAAAAGTAGTTTTCAGTTACCGTTAATCAGTTTCAATTCTTAAAACTATATAACAGCTGCATTGGATATTATTATCAGTAAAGAGAACTATTACTTTGCAAGGGGTCTATAGTTTTAGATAAAAATAATTAATAAAAGCATTAGATAAAGTCTTGCGAAGGTGAAGCGCGGTGCGCGTGGCGATTTCTGCCAGCTATTTCCGGGACTGTGCTTGCCGTACGGTGACGTTTACTTTTGCTACATAAGTGAGTCAGGAGTCTACTATAAATAGTGAATAATAAAGTTTCATATGCGTATCGCCATTATAAGTTTGATGTCTACGTGTCCTTAGTGTACTTAGAGATTAAAGGAGTAAGCAGCACGAGTTTTATTTGCGGGTTGCCTGTGGGAAGGACCCGGACGCTTCAGGTATAAACTTTGAGGTTCGGTGCGTATTATCTTGAAAAGAAGGCACCATGGGTTTAACCATCAGTAGTCTGCTTACTCGCCTCTTTGGCAAAAAGCAAATGAGAATCCTAATGCTGGGACTCGACGCAGCTGGAAAAACTACCATACTGTACAAGTTGAAGTTGGGTGAAATTGTCACTACGATACCAACCATTGGATTCAACGTTGAGACTGTTGAATACAAAAACATCTGCTTCACCGTGTGGGACGTTGGTGGTCAGGACAAAATTCGACCGCTCTGGAGGCACTACTTTCAAAATACCCAAGGACTTATCTACGTTGTCGACAGCAATGACAGAGAGAGAATCGCTGAAGCCGAGAGGGAACTTGCTAATATGTTGAAGGAAGATGAACTACGGGATGTGGTACTTCTTGTCTTTGCTAATAAACAGGATTTACCTAATGCTATGTCTGCAGCAGAGCTAACCGACAAGTTAGGTTTGAATTCTTTGAGAGGCATTCATTGGTATATCCAAAGTACCTGTGCGACCCAAGGACATGGCCTCTATGAGGGACTCGATTGGCTGAGCAATGAACTCGCTAAAAAGTGATAACATTACTTTTGAATGTGCGTACCAAGATCGTCGATTCATTTGTCAGGCATGGGCGTAGCTGAGGAGGATTTGGATTTTGTAGAATTTTATTAATCTACACGACCACATTAATATCGTCATTGCCTTTCATTCAGGCTGTAACTGTAATAATTATATTTCATGTACAATCAGTCCAAACCATTGCGAATACTTTATACTTTAATGTGATACTCTAATCGAGATCATCCGTACTCTGTGGAAAGTATAAATAAATTTAATGTACTCATCTCTATCGTCCTGAGAACTCATAGATCAAAGATACAAGTAGGTCAGGCCGTAAAGATTTCTATGCTGTACGAAATCCATGTTATTATTTTGCATACCCTACAGCTCACCTGAATGTAACGCGTTATAAGGCTATAATCCAAAATTTCATTAATAACGATCGAAACAATATCTTTTTTGCATTTCATTCCTGATTTAACGACATTAATAGCGCTGCATATTATTAAAAGAAAAATGTAGCTGCTACCAGTGATGTATCATTCCACTTATCATTTATATTTCTTTGAGATATAATAAAAAAGCAGGAGCTATAAAGTATCGTTGTGTGCTGTAACAATTTTATTTCTTTTTGAATGATACATCTCTGTAATGTTTCCTGCTATTCTAAATAATCTCCTATACCCGAATATATATATATCTATTGGATAAAATATTTGTATCACTTTTGAAAAATCTCTATAACGATAAGCAGGCGCTTGCGTGACTTTTCTCCGCGTCCATGCCGTCTTTTCAAGAGCGACACACGGTATAAAATTCGACCTTCATAAGCGCAGACTGTTTGTACTATCGTGCTGATTAAAACGATGAAATGTAAGAATAGCGTAATATTAATACATAAGGTTTGAAAAAGGAATATTTGAGAAATATTAATTCAGTTCGCACGGTTTCCTTTCGGGATCCATGTATTCATTCATTTACAATGAAGATAATGGTTAGTGTTTTAAGAGTGCTAGCTTTTAAGCCGATGAGAAAAATAAATAAAATATATTATACCAACTGATTAGATCAATTATTCTCATTATAATTTTTTCGAAAAATCCGATCGAAACACTTACGACTCTTAACAAGAACTTCGATGGCCACTTTCATTTTTATATCCCGGATAACACAATGATATTCCAAGAACGTATATGAGCATTCACTGCATATACTCAAGATGCACTCAAGTCTATTGAACATATTGATTATCTCTTTTTAATGTTTAAAATGAAATTAAGATATTTTAATATTTATCATATGTCATCTGGGATTACTTCTTAATGTTCAAAAGTATTGACTTATAGTTTTACTTCAAGAGTAATTATCCTTGACGCACGGACATGGCTAATTGATATCGTTATTTTGTCAAAATCAGTGCTAAGTTAACGCGAAACAATTAGATTCTTACGTATAACTTTATTATTGTACAAAACAGCAGTTTCGTGGTACAACACGAGGTTTCCTTAAAATGTATCAAACGATTTCTGGTAACATTTGGTGTTATCTGTTTGCATTGTTCAGTAATTACAGAGCTCTTCTCTACGTTCACGGATTAATTACAGGAGAAATCTTAATTACATTTCGTAGATACTTATGTACATTACGCAATGGGCGTTTACGTATCGCACGCGAATTACAAAGTATTCGCGCGAAGCATCGATATTCGCGAACGCTTAACCACTTTGTTCGTGAAATTGTCTTGCACTTAATTTCTCAGCGGTATCGGAACACTTGTAAAAAAAAAAAAAAAAAAAAAAGTGAAAGGTAAACACGTATATCTTAAAGAATATTTTATATCTCTAATTAACCAATATATATTGTATCCATTATCTTTGTAAATTGCGAAAATTGAAGAAACACCCCGTATATACCTGTTGATACTTGGGCAGTAACTTTTTTTTGGATGAATTCGTATTTAAAAAACAATGGGTTTTCCTTTTTCACGGTATCACCACTATCTTATAAGCACATAGAGGTCATAATTCACGTAATCTATACGGAGTTTTTCGATATTTAAGAGCTTGATAATGTTAGAGGGTTTAGATGTTATCGCTAAATGCGATTGATCAAAAGCGTAAGAAAAGTTGAAATAATTTTCGTGGTTTTTTTTAGGAAAAATTACGGTCTCCCAAAACCGCGAGAAAAATGGCATAAACATTGAACGTTTTGTATCTTTAAGCCACTGTTACACGATGCCACAATATTATTCACGCTTTATTATAAAACTCTATTACCCTGATATCACTGTCATCTCGTAGACTCGTTAATGTAGCTCGCGTGTGACATCAGCTTAATGATAATGATTATTTCCAGCTACCTATAACATTTATTCCTCGGTGTTTTATTGACTGCGATCACTTTTTCACCCAGGCATTATTTTGTACGGGTGCAGCTTTACCTAAGGCAGGAAAATGATTTTCCAGGGTGTGACTGGTAAGATGAGCTCTGAGATCTGAACCATGTTTTAGTACTTGACCACAAGTCGCGCACATTTCTAAACCCTTGACCTTACCCGCAGCTTCCTTTTTATGGACTTTGAAGAGTTCCTGCTGCTTATCAATGTCTGGTAGAAGCACAAGTAATTCTGAAAATACGCTGCCAAAAGCTGATAAACCCATAGCGTCTCGACAGTGGTTATAATAATCCTCCGCGTTGCAGGTACCTTGTCGAAATAATCCACTCAGGTACCGGAACTCGTCTATTTGTTCTTGTTGACCCAGAACTTCCGTTACTTTAGCCACGAGATTCTTGTTCCGTTTTGAGAAGTCAGGTGGCGGTACGTAACTGTAGACATTCTCCTGTTTGTCATTATTTGGCAGAATAGAATAACTCTCCCCGGAACTATTGGTAAATGTTAAACCATTATTGCTCTGCGGTCGTTGAACGCTATTGAGCTTGACGTAGAAGCCGGGTGGAGGTGGTGGCGCTGATGTGAATCCTGGCGGTGGATTCGTGAACCCTGGTGGTATGCTTGTATTTGTCGCTAACGCTGGAAAGTCCTCGGATTTATTAATATTATTAATTGTTGAGTTTAAACTGTCTATCTTTAATTCGGAGCGTTTCCTTTGGACACCGTTAGAACTGGTACTGGTAGAACCGGAAGTATTACTTGAAGAATTCATGACGGATGACGTAGTCTCTTCGTTAATATTATTCTTGTTCTTCTTCTTGTCTCTCTTCGGTTGCTCTTCGTCCTTCTTTGTTGATTCTGTACTTTTGCCGGATGTCACGGAATTTTCTTGGCTGTCCATTGAGATTGAAATGGTATTTCGAGTTTTATTTGTATTATCGTTTTTCAATGACGACTTCGTCTTTTTGGAGGTATCGTTGGTCTTCTTGGACGGTTCCTTCTCTGCTGGCTTACTGTTCGAATTTGTTTTTGAACCACTGGACTCGTTACCGCTAGAACTATTGCCGTTAGAATTTTGTTTAGCCTTTTTCTTCTTTGCTTTTCCTTTTATAATGTCGTTCGTGGTTTTTGCTTCCGAGTTATCAGGGCACTGTGGTTGAGCCCAAGTGGGCGCAGCAGGCACGACAGATATGGTGGACTGTTTTTTCGATTTCGACGGCTTCGATAAACTAGGGAAATCTTCTCCCGATTGAATAGGTGGAGGTGAAGGAGCCAAAGGAGGCGAGGCGACTTTCTTCGATTTTGCTGTCGAATTTTGGGCTGGTTTTAAACAGGTCACCTTAGTCCACTGTGCAGTATTTGTACTCGTAGATGGTTCAGCATGTCCCAATGCAGGAAAGTCTGATTCCATAGTTAAGCTAGATGGTCGAATTCGAATATTAGGACCGGATACTCGCGTGGTGACGGTGCCGTTTGGTTTGTGATTAACGCGAATGGATACGTTGGACGATGCACCTTGTTGACGTTGTATCCTACTGGGACCAGGTTTGTTGGAACTAGACACGCTGAGGTTAACGGTTTTTGAAATAGTACCGGTACTCGTAGATTCCGGTCCGAGAGCTGGAAAGTTTTCATCAGTTACAGCTAATGGTTGAGGCCTCAAGGTGCTACGGATCGTTACGTTTCCTCGACTCTTCTGTTGAGCGACATTCGGTATAGCGGCACTTGCGTTACCCAGCGTCGGAAACTCCTGGGTACTTTGTACGTCGACGGATGGTTGACGAACGAAGGTCGGCTCTTGTTCAGCGAGGAAATATCCTAAGCCTCCTACAGCACCGGCTTCCTGCTGATAATCCCTCGAATTGTAGTCCCTGCCGCTGTTGTAATCTCTATTGCTATTGTAGTCCCTGCCGCTGTTATAATCCCTAGGATTCCTGGCACTGTGCGATCCTGGTGGTCTTCTGTGATTTCGATTATCGCCGCGTGGCGCCAAGGTGAACTCCAACTCCAACGTTCTAGCCTGTTTTGCTGCTGCTTTGCCTAACTGTTTACCATGAGTGCTGGCCTTGTGAGCCTTGAGATCGATATCTGTCCTGAAGACACTAGTGAACTCCTCCGTCGCACATGAGCCTTCCTCGCAGAGGAAGTGCTCCAGTCTGAAATGGTCCCGCAGATAGTCGTACGAACTATAGTACTGATGGAGTCCGTCTGCGTCGCAGAAATGGCAGTACAGGTGGTCCTTGCGCAAGTGACGAAAGAGCTCATCATTGTCCATGTATCGTTGGTCACAGAATTCGCAGAGAGGATGACCTTTGTGACTCTTATCATCCAAGTCACCTTTCCTACGATGTTGAGCAAGATCTGACCTGGTATAGCAGCGCCTTTCATGGGAGAAAATCTATAGTAAAAATAAATAAAATTTACACGACGTACAATAATCATAAATATTTCTTTAGCTAGGAATATTTCCGATATTCATTATGTTGTACCTTTAGATTTTCTACGCAAAGGTCGCAGTAATGTAACTCGTGCGTTCTTCTCATGTGATTCTTTAGACTGTTGAAATTGCTGAAAAGTTGCCGTTCTTTGCACATGGTGCACGCGTGCGCTAACAACATAACAAACTTCTCCTGAAGGTCTTCATTGTCAAAATATATATTGTACCGGGGATCCAGCAAGTTTCCCTTTCTGAGATGTCGAAAGGGTTTGACGTTATGTGTAAAGACAACTTTCGGCAAGTCTTGACGACATATCGGACATTCGTTTTGTTGGCACAAGACCCTCATGCGTGTACTGCATTCGTAGCAGACTGGATGATCACATTTGCCAATACTGAATATGTCAACATTTTTGTAACAAACAACACAAGTGTTGTTTGCACCAGAACCATCATTGGTTCCAGACATTTTCTCTCAGTATTTTAAGATGGAAACTGCTTCACTGACTTCAGTTATATATCAAATAACTATAGATATTTTCCTCTCTCAAATCTTTAGCAGTTGAAATTTGCAATCATATACAATTCTTATAGGTTGCAAAAGAATGTTCAACGCAATAGTCTGATCAATAAAATATGATGTTTACCTTCCCTGATATTGACTCTGAAAAACAATGTAATTGTTAATTTCTTTAATTAAACTTCAAAGCCAAAAGTACTATTACACATAAAAGTTAATAATAGAAACCAATTAGCAATTGAAAAAAAGATGAATGACAAGTACGAAAGCAAAGGTTTTATTATATTTAAAGAAATAGATAATTCAATATAATATGTATTACATGTCACCGAAACACTGTAGCATGGATCGGTACAACATAACTATATAAACAACATATATAACAGAAAGAGATATTATATTATTTGAAAATAAAGAATACAACTCTTTCAGAGGAATTTACTATTAAAATATGATAACAAAGCCTAATCATATGACGGAGTTAATGATCGAATAAACTGCAAAAAAAACACTGTCAAAACTTTGAAAAGTTCTCCTAAATAGTACACAGCAAAAAGTTTGTGGCATAACATTTTACGAACGGAATAACGTTATTTTAAAGGTGCCTCAGATTTTTGTACAAGAGCTAGCCAAAAATAGATGCAGAACTTACAGAATTGGCAACAAACAGATGGTAAAGTCTGTATGGTACCATTCGAGAAAATAAGGTTATTGCAATGGCTCACTCGACCAGAAGTTCCTAGCACTTACCGAGTCACTGTTATACGAATCGAATCTCGTATGGACACCCGAAATTGTGCGAATTTCGAAAATCGCGCTTGGAAATCGTGCCTAACTTTTTTTTCCAAGGATGGACAGCAACGTCCGAACAACCTCTCGCATAAGAAATAGAGTTAGAATTCACCTTACAAAACCGGAAATGTGTGTAACATATGCGTCGTGCGGACATAGAATAAAATCCCTAGTGTATATAGAAGCGACACTCGTCGAAAGATTTGATTTTTCTGTCGACAAAATGAATGATCTCGAAACCACAGCGGCCATGTCGGGATTAAATAGATTTGAGGAATTTTATTCTCCGATGTTGAGGATGAAAATATTACCAACGATATCAGGCTTATCACAAATCAAATTTATATTCTTTAAATCATCGACGTATCACATTCTGTTCAATCATGATTTAATTTCATCTTGATACGACTGACAATGACTTTCGATTTTATAAACTTCGTTTTTATCGAAAGCTTTATAAATTTTAACTGTGTAATAATGTTATTAAGAAATTCTTTTCAGGCGCATTATTTCGTAACTGTTCGGTATTACGCCCGCTTTAAGAATAATCACTTTAATGACTTTTCGTTTCGTGCATGGAATGCAGGTATTAATATATTCTAGGAATATGTTCTTCGTTCGATCGTCGCGCTTATTTTAATTTAACTTTACCTTTTATCATTGAAACATCGATCTTCACCGACGTCGAGGAACGCCAGGCTCGACAAATAAAAAATAAATCCATAGCCATTTTACAGAGTAGACTGGTTAATTCCCATAGCGGAAAACCCATTTTTCGCAATACGCGCATGCATACGCAGGTAAACTGCATTCAGGTTGAGAAACGGTAATGGCACCGTGGCTTCTCCTGCCATTATCCGCGAATCATTAACAATTTACCAGGGTATTCCCTGAGGTAGGAATATCATCAAACAGATATAAGTATATATATTGTAACGTGACGAATTTTCAATGATTTAACTCTTCACTTCGTGAGTAATGTGTTTCTTTGGTCTTCTTTGGATATTTGCAAAATTGCAGAATTCGTATTGTGTATAAATATTTAGTGCATAAACATTAAATTATGCATGTAATAATAATAACGACCTATGTGACTTGCGTGTGGATGTAACATTGCAGTGCTGGAACGAACAAATGCATACCGCATTTCCGATGAACTCGGAATGAGTTCGTCTCGGGTAACATTTACTTCATAAATAGCACACTGTATATGTTTTTTTTTTTTTCCATGTGCATCAAGCACTATAAAAAAACGTATTTTATATGCAAAACACACGAACTCTAAGTAACGCGGCAGCAATCGTAGGCGTCTCGTGCGTAAGAGAACGCAATTGATAATAGTGTCCTACCTTACCAACCAAGCGGTGTCTCACCTGTCGATATTCATCGTAACGTTCACGTACTACGCGTAACACAAGACATAAGATTTATATTAGTTCTTCTACTGCTTCTTGATCTTGATTCTATGAATCTGTTGCGTTTAATTTATTCCAACGAAAAGTTGTCATACAAGACACTTTTCGAATCCTGACAACGCCATCGAGTGATGAGTTATACAAATTGTCTGATCGCGTAAAATTGTGTAGCATTTTATACGGGATGAATCAGATGTAAAAAGTTAATGGAAAACCCAGTACGGCGTTACGTTTTTAATCGAATGAAGATATAAAATTTGTCGCGAGTTAAGCGCATATAAAAATCATCGTTTTGTTTGATGACGTGTGATTTTTTAAATTTGTGTAATTTCCTACTGACGAAATTTCTTCGAATACAATTATTCAGTTGATTCATATATCAATTTCTCTAATTCTGATATTATAGCTCTTAAAATCATATTCATATTTCTTTCGATGATTAACATAACTCGATTCCGAGTTAAGTGCGAAAGCATTCACTCTAAGCAGGGCATAACGTTCGGTAAAGGAACTGATCAGTTTAGACTAGATAAATCGGCCTTCATTCTGGTTCGGACGTAACGTAAAGGTAAAATAAGAAGGAAACACGAAAGCATAAAGAACCAACGAGACTATCTCTTAATGCAATCTCTCTTGTAGTTTAATGTGGTGGTAATAAGAGTCTTTGGTAAATGTACCCGCGGACACTTAAAAGTAATATGGAAATATGGAGGCTGCCGTGCGTACAATATTTTTTGTCTGTTATAAGGAAAGCGGGAAATCACCGCTTGTCTCTATTCGAGGTCCATAAATACTTATGGGCGTAACTCAGGTGCTACTCAAGTTGCCATCAGTTGCATCAGGAACCCACGTCACTTGATGACGTTGGTATTGTCATTTTTACTGTGAAAAGTCCTATAAATATCCTCTCCAATCCTATAGATAAAACCCAGTTTAAAAATGACCCCGTTTAATGAGAGGATCATTGATTATATAAAATTTCTATTTGAAAATGCTAATTGAGAATATTATAGATAACTAAGGAACTCAATGAAGTTCAGACTAAGGAAGTTCAATGAACTTAAACAATGATTCAATGATGTTCTGTCTTCTTATATTTATGAGAGATAAAGATAAACAGTAAGTCTTCGTAACAGGTTTTACGTACCTTAAAGATTTTTCTAATGACATCGTTTCAACAAAAACGAAAGATGGCGCGAGGTCAATGTGTGCTGTTGAACGCGGGAAATCTTGTGACATTAAAAAAAGATTTTACGCATAATAAAATATTTTAATTATAAAGAGAAAGGCTGATAAGCGAACGAATGATTCTGATAGTAAACTAAAGTGTCTTTAGTGATAACGATAAGAAATCTCAGCCTCAACAGATTAATATGGTTTTAAAGAAGTTATATGGGTCTATTGTTATGACGGCGTCGGAATTTCTGTCCGTTGTTTTTCCTTTCCGCCTGGAAAGTAAACGTGCGTAAATACATTTCGAAATCAAATCGGAATGATCGGTCATTGTTGATTTCGCATTAGTTAGAAATACAATTCCAGTTTCCATTCAGTCATTACTCGATTGTTGACTCACGATTAAAATACTGACCTACGACGAATCTCGCGAGGAATCTTTTTAAATTCATAACAGAATTTTTGCCTTTTCGAAACTTACAAGGGAAACGCTACCGTGAAATTCAAATCAGCAACCATTTGACGTTACCTCTTGATGATAAATATTTGCAAATGTCTATCAAAATGGTGATTTCGATGATATAAAAATTGATGTCACAGGTACTCAGGGATAAAATACAATGAGGTGTAGAAAGACACAAAGGATCGAGTAAACAAGAAAACAATTGTTTCAACGATCAACTTCGCTGTCAATGACTTGGCATTAACCTAGCTTATTCAGATGTTGGCGATTCGTTAAGAACCGGAAAGTTATGAGTCATTTTCATACCTCGGAACCGGAAGGATCTCGGAAATTCTTTGAACGCCACAATATTTAATCTTACCGTACAGGACACATTATTCTTCTTAGTTGTCTTTTATTTAAATGTTCTGAAACTTTCATTACTCAATCCTCATAGCTCACGAATTGCCCTAAAATGTACATTCTCATAGTTTGACGTATTTATACGTATTTCTCGTAGTTTCGAGACTGTGATACAGAAAATAAATTTTACCAAAATAGTATGAATTAAGAACATTGTTATCTGCATGTTTCGGAACCATTCGGTTTATGTACGAGCTCGCACATCTCTGATTTGAAAATGTTTCAAATCAACTTCGCATACGATAAAGAACATCGAAACGACATTCAAAATACGTCTGAATTGTCCTACAGATATCCGGTTGAAAAATACATATATACAGGACATCCGACGGACGTCTTATTACAAGACGTTCTTAAATTCTATAAAATGGCACCTTTAGAATGTCTTCTTCTTCTTCTTGTTCCTTGTTGGATTTATGCCCTCAAAGAGGACCAAGTGCCAGGATCTTTAGAATGTCTTATTTTGTTGTACCTCTCAGAATTCTATGAGCGTAAGCTTGATAATGTCGTTCGCTTTACCTAGACCTTCTATATTTAAAAAAAAAATGTTACCACGAATTTCATGACTTCTTAAGTCAATCAATGAGTACTCGTACTTATATTATAAGACGATTAACACGACAATTTGTCAGTAGAGTACCGAAAGTGTGATAATTATGTAATACGACAGTTCTTATTGCACTCAATTGATGAGATATGTTATTAAATTCAATAAATTTCCATAAGAATGTGAAGAATTCGTAATAAAAAAAATAATAGGCGAAGACCAAGAAAGGACATTCTTATGTAGGAAAAACATGCTCCTGACGTCAAGAAGATTTTGTTGGCAAATTTACGGGTATTTCTTGCGTGTAGTAAGGACCATTCAGGACGTCACATATATGACGTATTTCTAACATTGTCCTGATATGGATGGCGGAAAAAAAAGATAAAAGAGGGGACGCCACTCTTGGCTAATGTAAGAGGGAACAAGTTCTGTGACGTCACGACGTCCAAAGGATTCCAACTGATCGCAGGCGTACCCCTACTCCGATGGGGGCTACTGTACACCTACGTACTACGAAGAATACAAAATCCTCTTCGAGGATCGAAGAACTCACAGTTATCAAGCAGTCATAGCGCGAGGATTAAATCCTGGGAGGTGCGTGAAAAGTCAACGCGATTCGACTGGCAAATCTCCGTCTATAATAAAATTTTGTAAACTAAAGAAATCGAAGCAGGACTTAATGACACTTGAAAAAAAAAATAAGAAATCGCACCCGAGTAAATTTACCGATAAATCGTCCTTAAGCTTTAAATAAAATTACAAACAAGGAGACCTTACCAGGTGTAATCGAAAGAACAATTAACCACCGGACAGAACCCGCAAAAATTATACAATTAATAAATTTAAACAAAATGGCCGTAAAGTCAGTACTGTTCTTCGCACTCGCACGTATCCTCGTCGCAATTGCTATCGTCCTTGTCGTGGCGGATGCTCATTTTGTTCATCGTACACGCTCTTCGTCAGGATCACACCACGGTCATCCAGGTCGAAGAAGTCATAGGAATCTAATGGATAAAAGGATACGTCACAAACCTCAGGATCATCCAAACAGTCATGGGAAACGATCTCACGAAGCTGAACTGATTTCCAGTGCACGAGAAAAACGTCACATTGAAGATTATGCCGATGAATGGGAGGAAATAGTCGAGCTGAATCATACTAGCTTGTGCCAATACCAGATACACGAAAATGTTATGAAAGGCAGAAACCCTGAAGTCATAGTTCACGTTGATTGTCTTTATGCATCCAAGACACCATGCACGGAACGTAACAATATAAAATACTTTTGTACGCAAGCCACTGGTGATATTAATATTATTTTTCGTAATGGTTCAACTGTGAGGGATACGGTTCGTATGGGTTGTTTATGTGCCCGGGAAGGAAATGGCAGTATAACGAACAAACCTACTGACCGGTCTAAATACGAGGAATAAAAGGTTCGCGCCTAGACATTTGAATTTTACCGCCTTTTCATTCTTACGTTTTATTACGGTTATTGAATCGCTGATTCTTCGTTGCAATAGTATATATACGTTATATGGAATACTGACCAAAGAATAATTGCTCGTTCCATTAGATTCTTTAGAATTTATTATTAATTATGATTATTATCGTTAGTACCGACCAAACGTTCCGTATGTATTTTCCCCCATTAAGTCAGGAAGTCTTGCATTCTTGATGCGTTATTATGAAACGCGATTACGCATCTTTGTTTTATTGCATTTATCGAACTTATCTTTGATTATTCTTTATTGTACGATGAGATTTTTAATTGATAATTTACAGGGTAACGCTACGAGTAGCGAGAGTTATTATTAACGGCGATATATTGAATTAAACCATTATACTCATTTTAATAGTTTCTAACGAATACTGCTTATCGACTAATGTGATACGTATTTAAAAGGACTATTTATATAATTTTAATTAATTTAAGAATTATTTATTGATCGTATCATCCTTATTTATTCTCATTTGATTTATAAACTATTCTTCATTCGCCATTCTTAATGTTAATTGTATCACGTATACTGAACAACACTGTGTCACGTTAAACACAATTCTTTATGCACGAAACGTAAGAACTGATTGATCGAGAAAAAAAAAGCCTAGTGATTTATAAGCAATACGAAATAAAAATAGTATTTCTAAAGAAATCCAATTTCTTAAACTTATACGATTTTTGTTTTCCCTGTTAATTATTAATTAATAGCTGCTACCTCTGCTTTTTCCCGTATTTCAAAAATCCGCATGATTTTCTTACAATTTATTTGCTTTACCATGCTTTGTCCCACTATGATACTCGTACGTATAAACGTAAGGAACTTTTACTGGAATTCCATTAGGAAAACGGAGAAGCGCGATTGCCTTCGCGGAATTAGAAGACGCGATAAAATAAAAATAATGTATAAAACAATTTCTGGCGGTGGAATATAATTTTTCTTTTATTTATTGCCATACTCCGATATCGATTACTCTTGCAAATACCCATGCGAATTCAGAGGTACGCGATATTCTGATATTTTGCCAATGCATTTATAACGACACTACTTATCACGAGTAGTACGAAAAGCATGCTAATGATAAGATGATAAACGATGGGAAAAATATGATCAGCAGTAAATTACAAAGTATCTTGTAAAAGGGCTCGAGTCGTGACGCGTTAGATAGGAAGCTATAATACAAGAGCACGTGAACGTAACCGCGGCTGGAGACGCGAAATACCAGATTCGTGCGTGAATCAGCACGTTCGTAGCTTCCGCACGCACTCAGATTTCCGTACAATTATATTTTGCTCGTGTTATATTACATATTAGTTTTAGCATTGGATAAGAGGAAGTGGGAAAGATATTTTAATAGTATAATTCATAGTATAATTTGTATAATACGATGACGCGTACAATTGTGGTCCGTCAGTTTAAAAATATGATTTTTAGAATTACGTCTTATTATTTATAAATGACTGACGCTCTTCGCATATATAAAATGTAAAATTCGAGCTGTTCAAAAAGTGGGAAAAGTTGTATTTTTATATTTATCCGTTTAGTACCGTGGCCATTTTGGGTCGAATGAGTCAATGGTGAAACTAAACGATGATAATGGTCGGACAGTCTTTACAGGGAGCTATATGTAATTATGGGGTTTATAAAAAAATTATTTATTTGGTTTGCTGCACAATATGGGTTACGTAACGTTATAGACTTTTGTAATAATATGATAGTTGATTGTATTAAGTGAAGGATGAAAATCTATATCTCAGTCCTATATAAGAAAGACCGCGAAAGAAACACATGAGACCTATAAGTGATAGCAATTCGCTCCAAATCGATACGGTATCGATATCCAAATAATGCAGCAGCACTTTAGGGTCATCGAAATGACAATAAATTTCAGCTTCAGGGCATTCGAGTCGTTGACGACCATAACCGAAAACCGCCAAAACCAGTCCCACCACACCGCAACGAATGAAACTCAATTTCATCAAGGCATTCATGTACCAGGGTATTTCTTTGGCAAAATCAAAACCGTAAATTGCCAATCCGAGAAATGGTGCAATCGCAGCTGGTCCGACCGCGCATCCATTCTGTTAAAAAAGGAATAAAACAAATAATTTTATCTTCTTAATACAAGTTTGAATATTCAAGGGACTCCTGTACGTGATAACCCAAAAAAAAACTGGCCCCTCGAAAATACACTGATGTCATGATTCAACTAGAAACTCTTGTGCAAGAATTTTGTAAAATTTTCTTTTTCATTCAGGAACATTTTTACTACTTAAATAGCCCATTCGTTAAAGTCAAAAATGCAAGCCACTATTGTTTACGAGGACAATATATCGTAATGTTGTCTATCCTATCTGTGTTATGCTAGCATTAAATCTTACTGTGCGTAATCAGATAAGAAGGTTGAATGTCAAAAATTTTACCGTAATATTGAACACCGATCCAATAGCCAGGCCAATACCTTCTGCCACTAATGAAACAGCATTACCAATTAATGAAAACATGATAAAACGAATTCCTTCGTGTGGTAGACCCGTCATGCCGTAAGCCAGTGATATAAAAATCATATTTAAGGATATCTGAAAACAAAAAAATAAATAAAGATTTTTCAGATACTTGTAGAATTTATATTTAGCAACTATATATTATTTTTCTTAAGCTTTACCTGTACAGGTAATTTTGAGACTGTCAAAGCAGCATAATATGGCGTCAAGTCGTACCATCTATTGAAATGTTCTTTTTTAACCAGTTTCACTTCCCTTGGAACTGTAATAATTAATAAAGTCAATATTATTTAAATACAATCTTTTCAAGTTAATGCAAATATCATGTAGATACGTGTACAATTATTTAACATATATAAACGTACAGACTAAGACCGGTACCATCAGATGAGTATAAGCAAAGAATATGATGACTCCGATGCAAAATTTCAGATGATTAAACATCTGGGAACCATCTTGTGCTCTATCATAAAATACAATACCTACAGCTAGACCGCACAAGAGATAATGGAACAGCTGTACCCACAATCCAGTCTATAGATAAAATGAAAATAATAGAGAATTAAATTAACAAGTTTCAGGTACCAATTATCTTTATGGGTTTACCTTATTCCTAGAGATTTGTAAAAACATTCTTCTAAGCAGAACGTTGAACTGATGCCATGCTGAATTAGGATAATCATAAAACGTTTCAAAATCCGGACACAGATGTTCGTTAGTCATGATACATTGTTTCTCTTCGCGCATTTCCAATTCGTCAATGTCTCTTTTGCCATTTTCAATAGCATTTGATAGTAACTCAATATTCGTATCATCCTCCGTTATCTCAATGACTGCATAACAAATTGTATAAATGATTATGACACAAGGTTTTCTTCAGATTATATTTAAATTATTCATACTTTTACCGCAGAGCTAAAGACATACCAAAATCAGCTGGATTATAATGCGTTGGACATGGCCTATTAACTTCCTCCAGAAACGTTATTAGGGATTGTGGTTTTCCTTGATATACACAACGGCCATGCGCCATTACGTAAACTCTATCAAGAAGCTTAAAAAGGGATGCACTTGGTTGATGCAAAGTGCATATAACAGCACGGCTACCGTCATGGGCCAAGTCTTGTAGCAAACGTAACGTTTGTGCAGTAGATACCGTATCCAGACCACTGTTAAAAAAAGAAAAAAAACATTAGAATTAGCATTAAATCATATAAAAAAAAAATAATAAATGTTTCTAATTAAGAGATATCACCTTATAAAAATGTCTTGTAATTATTTTCGACAGATATTCATTAATTTCTTATCAAAGACTTACCTGGTTGGTTCATCCAGAAAAAATGCTGGAGGATTGTTCACCAGCTCCAATGCTATGGATAATCTTTTACGTTGACCTCCTGACAATGCTTCTGTCTTTACGTCTGCACATTCCGTCAGTCCGAGTTTTGCCAATACTTCTTCCACCTGGAAAACATAATTTTAATTGTTAAATCGTCATTCATTTTTTTATGCATTAAATCGAGTCGTTCATCCATTTGCGTCTTGAAGGCAAAATAAATTTTCGAATTATCATCATACGTCGTCGTTAAATTATTGCGGAGTGCAAAACGTGCTAGTTTGTAGTTCTTGCACGTAGCTGCAGGATGTTACGAAAATGGTGAACCAATCCGGCGTAACTCACTTTCTCTATAGTAGAAAATATTTAATACCATCGCGGAGCGACGTTGTTACAGTGCAAAGAAAATACGTAAATTCCAAATTGTACACCGAGTATATTTTTTTACTTGTCGAGTGATGGATAGAAGCATTTTTTTCTTTTTTATAATACCGTCTGCTCGAAGGCTTTTTTGGTAGTTCTAGAAACGGCCGGAAGTTTCAATGCAGCGGCGACCCTGACAGCTTCGCGTGCCGTCAAAAAAGGCTGAAGAAGATCTTCTTGCGTGATGTAACATCTGAGTCGACGAAATTCACGATTGTTACGAAGTTTACCGTTCACCAGAAGACGACCAGTGATACCCAAGGATCTAAAGAATTTGAAGAAAATTCATATTATTATTTTTTTTTTAATAAATCACCATTTACTTTGATTATATTAGAAAAGCAAAAATATCTTGCGGACGGAAATATTCCGTTATTAGGATTTGTAAATTGTCACGTATGCGAATGCACGTTTAGCTCGGGATTAATCATACGAATTCATGCATTAAAATTGCATATTAATGTGTTTTTATACCTGTAGCCAGACACTGCGTGAAGCAAAGACGTTTTTCCAGCTCCGGAATGACCCATGATCACGGACAATTCGCCATTTCGAAAATGACCCGTGACCCCAGTAAGAATTTCACGGAAACGTGCTTTGATGTGAAAAAAAAATAGTGTTACATAAAATAATGATCATAATGAATAGGATTATTAACAGAATAATAATATAAAAAAAACAATTTTACGTTATTTATACAGTGATTAAAAATATGAGTGTCGATTCAATAGATTCACGTAACATTATTATAAAGATTGTTATTTTGCAATGATAAATGGTTATTATTAATTATTAATTATTATTAACGGTTATCATTGATAATCACTAACCTGAATGACCTCGGTCTCGTACTCTGTACGTCAGATTCTCGAATTCGATATTCATATTAAATCCACAATTGTCTTTGGCAACCAAGTTGTACCAGCGCTTTTATATATATATTCACCTTTTTAATTAAAGTCAATGAATCTCATTTGAATTTCTGCAGGGATTATTACAGAATACTTTACAGTGTCTGTGAACAGTGATAATATGTCGAAGAATTTGGCCATGACTTTCCGATGATGTTTAATGCGATCATCGTGCAAGTCATGATGCTCGGATTTCACACAGTGAAAGGAATGGAAAAACTCTTTTGGATGAAATACTAAGAGCAAAGTACGTGGAGCGCGAAAGCGCAATCAGAACGTTTTTTGACGATCGGTATAGTTTTTACGGTCGATTCAAAAATATAGGTCAGAAAAACGATTTTTCATAAAAAGGTGAAACTAACGTATTGATATATTCTTTGAAAAAAGAAAAAGAATTTCTAGATTCATCCATTCGTGTCTATTTTTTTGTTTTAATTCAATTTTTATATTCTTTGAAGTAGTTTACCTTTGTGCAAAATTTACTTTGGCACTTTAGATAATTGAAAGGGAAAATACTTGTACTGCCTTCTGCGCATACGTAATAATACATAATAATATTAGTGTCACGTACGTATTCCCTTCTTATGCAGTGTCAATGTTACAGCGCCTAAAATGAAACTTTTGAATATGATTCTTACGCAATAAGAAATTTACTATTTGTTTGATTTTAGCACAAAAGACTCTGTATTAATAAAAACAGTTGAAATCAACACCGGAAGCGACACGCGACACGAGTCGACGCACTTTGGATGAAAAATAGGATGCTTCAGGAAACGCTTCCTGCCATCCGATAAGAAAAAACGACGATGAGTAAAATTGTATAATCTGCAAGAAAACAAAAATTAAATTGATCGAAAATCATCGTCAGAAAACTTAATCAGACACTCGTCCCACGTTTTATCGGTATTCACAAGCAATTTATTTCTGTACATGACGTTGACGTTGTTTTCAAAATAAATACAGCTGTCACTAAAAACATTGGTATCATTTGTCACTTCAAAGAAATGCATTAGGTTACTTAAAATTTTTCAAAAAAACAAAAACACTTGCACCTTTTGAAAAGCGCGCAAGGCGTTATTAAAAAAAAAAAATAAAAACGGATATATTTATAAGCCTATAAAACACCACATAAGTTTCGAGAATCATCCGTCTTATTCTTCCCGCCGTTAGTAACTGACTCGCGTAACAAAATAGCAGTAAGCTAAACCTCCTGAGGTAACCGAGTAGTAGTACACTGCCACTTAACTGTATGCCTCACAGAACGAGTACAACGGCCGCTGAGCGGACAAACCATCACTGCGTTCATCCCGATTTCACGTCACAAAAGAGAGCACGCCGTTACGTAGCTTTTCCCTAGCTTTGCCAACGATGGAATTACAAGAGAGCGTGACGGATGCTGAGAAGACGATAGATCACAGGACGATTAAATTGGAGACAGTATAAAAGTAGAAGATCGTTGACACTTAAAAAAAAAAAGCAACGCATGTTATCTCTCTGACTGAAGTGGATGAAAGAAGTTAGAAGTTTTTTTGTTCCTTCTAAAAAGCATTTTAAATGAACGTTAAATTCTGCGAAATTGAGTTTTAACGATAACGCGGATAAACTAATTATAAAATAAACGATAAAGATATCGAAGATCCGCTTTGTACGAGGTTTTCTTTTAGAAAATAAAAGATAATATTAGCACTAAAATTCATTGGGGTTCATGATAAATGATATAAGAAGAGAATGTAATTTTTGTTTTACGAGTTATCTAAAACGCAACGATATATTTATTTTTGAATATTTCTCGTACTATAATTTCACTTGTACGACGCGCCAATCAAGTTGCTCAAAGTCAGTAAAAGATGGAACTTAGCATTGCAAAATTTTGTACAGCGTTCGCCACTAGACATACGTGCACTTGTTCACTAGCAATACTCTCAGTCGGTAACAAAGTTCCCATCTTATAATTATCGACAGTTCCCCGTGATAAAAGAAACTCCGTAGTATTCGTTAAACTATAAGGCTAAATTCAGACGCGTTGGATTTCGCCTTATAAGGCGCATTATTTGTATATACAGCTCAATACAATTCGATCCGAAACACGCGCGTAATCCGCCGCGTCTGAATTAACGCTAATAGCGCGCGATCGTCAAATAAACGTCAACATGCTTTCCACCAAATCTACAGGAAGATAATGCGTCACCAAGTTTTTGCAGGTGTGTATAAATAATATTGTCAACCACATATCCGTATCAATAAAGAAATCAGTCGTCAGTGCATATACAGTTCTGTTAAAACTCGTAAAACAAGCTTCATTTTATCCAGTGTATTTTTCCAAATGAGGCACATGAAAATTCCACGCCATCGATGTATTACTTATTTACTCGTCGCAGAAACTCTCGAGGCTATTATCAGTTTTTACGCTGAGTATCAATGAATTATTATTTCTCTTCGAGGTCACTAACATTTTTAGGAGGATTCTTCGTACTATACTTTAATACCCCGTGTAGCACCCCCATGACGATACGTGCGATTAGACGAAAGAAGCACACATCAATTACAGCCCTGGCAGGAATCCATGTATTCGGTAAAGTAGGGGTTCACGCTGAGTATCAATGAACAATTATTTCTCTTCGTTGGGAGCATTCTTCGTATTATACCTTAATCCCCCGTGCAACCTCCCGGTTCCATAATTACGATACGTACGATTAG
>JARPRG010000325.1:1218982-1241703 GCA_031001745.1 Hartigia nigra | reverse complement strand
GTTGGGAGCATTCTTCGTATTATACCTTAATCCCCCGTGCAACCTCCCGGTTCCATAATTACGATACGTACGATTAGACGAAGGAAGCACCCATCGATTACGGCCCTGGCAGGAATCTAAGTGTTCCTTAGAGTGGGGGTTCACTGGCTGAGTCACGTGACATAGCCTGTGGCGTTTCGACGACACGAATGCTCTCACTCTTCCTCCATGAAATCAGCAAAGAAGACGTATTTATTGTATCCTCGCTCTACGTCGCGGTGAAGATGAGTTTCTAGTCGGAAAACGGCTTGCACACGCAAGTGTGCCAATACAACAAATAATCATGGAGTAAGTAATTACACACTGTAATTTTGCGTAGCTTTTATCGCTAAATAAAGACAGACGCTCGCGGAGAAATCGATTTGGCTGTAGCGGGCAAATCGCCATCTTGGCTTTGTGAATTGCGATATGGGCAGCCATGAAATATGGGTTATCTGGAATTTTTTAATTTTCATTCTAAATGATTCACGGGTTTTACGCATTGATTGTCATTATGGTTTTTCATTGTCTTTCTATGTTTCTGCACGATGACTCGGCGCTTAAACTTTTTTCGCTTTGATGCCTTGCATGACGTCATTGATTATTACGTCATAATATTTCAAGAATCATCAGCTTCGCTAACAACGACTCCGAACCAATTCAAGAATTATGTCGACTTGTATATTCTCCTTTTGTAATTAAAATGCCGTGAATTTCAAATGGAGTATTTTCATCTGGAAAAATACTCACGGCCGATGCTTTTGGAGTCACGATCTTTGGCTGTAGAAAATAGATCACAGATCGATTTCTTGGGGCCTTTCAGTGAGAAAACATGGATAATTGTAATAAAGGGTTGAATGAACAAAATTTTGATTTTCAATGAACGAACGATTCTATATTAAATAATTTTTCTATTGATTTCAAAGGAGATAGTAATTCCTCTTAAATTTGTCATTATATTGAAAAAATGGACACTTGGAATATTTTACTTGATAAATAAGCTAGGAAAGATCCAGTATGTGCCTATATATATATATTCTTTTTATATTTTCAACCGATAAGTTTTAACAAAAAAAATTTACATCTACGAAAACAATTTGCATAACGATCACTGTATGTATATCCGATATGATTATGTTTAACGCCAATTGCTACAGAGAGGTCGACATTTCGCAATATTTCCTGATACGAAAAGTTACCAAGTTTTATTAAACAATCCATTTTTATTTGTAATCATTTGATTTCGCAATTTAGTTTGAGCACAGCAAAATTTCATACTATAAACAAATCACGCTCCAAATGGAACATGTTAGAGTAAAAAAAATCTTTAATTTACAATTTAAATATTCAAAAAAATAAATAAACATGACTACAGAATTATATAATAACGTTACACGAAAAAAAGTACATAATTACGGCTAATAATAAATAAATACATGTACAATAAAAAAAAACAATTTTTAACGCAACTCTTGTCTAATTTTTTTTCTTTACATTTTTTTCAGGGCCAAAATGGCGCTCATTTCGAGCTACGTCGCTACAACGACACAAATTTTGTTTAACCAATTCTTAACGCAATTCGATTGGACTTGCATCAATAATGGCATCCAATCAAGACCAGGAGATGTGGTCGTGGAAGGTGGAGCCCGTTTCCCCTAGTGGGACGCCGCCATTGGACATCGATGAAGACGAGTGGCTTTCCTTCGAAGATGAAAAACCAGTAGATATACATAACAATGCTACCGAACCACATATGTACGATGATCATCCGACTAGAGCACAAGTGGCTACAAAACTTTTGGAGGAATTAGACGAATGGATTAAAAAAGGTAATTGACTTGTAAATCTTAACTATTTATTTACTCGTAATCATTCAATTTTTCATTGTATATTATTATAAAGCGGCAGTACAAAGGACATCTTTTGTGTAGCAGAATGTTTGAAAAATAACTGTAATAAGAGGATTTTTGATGGAGCGATCGTCATTGATTTTGACAACATGGATGATCGATGATTAAAATCGATATCAAATTTAAATAATTATTTCTATTGGGAACGTTTATCGCACTTGTGAATCGTAACGTACGCGCAAGTCATATTATCACGAAAGATTTTCCAAGGATCAAGGTTACTTTATTCAAATAACCTTAAGTATCGCGATCATTGTAATCAAAATCAATCACTGCCCATCCTGACGTGTCAGCCACAGTAAATTCTTACAATCGATTAACAATATTACTAATTTTGATTATACTGCGTTCAATAGTTTTATGAATTTATTACGCGTATTTGAAAACTCACAACGTCCTGTAGTAAGTACTATCGTTCGATAATGGTAAACGTGCAAATTATCTGAAAAAAAAAACAAACACGTCACAACAAAACTATTTCCTAGAGTAATCGATCGAATACACTGAGAAAAAAGGAGGTACACGAGTAGCTCGGGGGTTGAATTAGGTTACCAAGAACACAAGCGGATATAAAAAAAAGAAACGGCAAATAAAATCAAGGTCCCGTCAATTTGTAAGAATCGATCGGATATCGGAATTGCAATACACCTGATATCCGCGAAGATACGCTTATTACGCAAAGATACACTTAATATCCCTAAGTGCTATTCCAACGTTTGCATTTCTGACTGAATTTGTTTGGGCCGCAGAGAAAAAATGACGGCTAGTATAAAAGCCTTGTTGCCGCAGCATATGTTGATATAGTAGAATAGACTTCAATATTTACATAACAAAATTGGCTCCTGAAAAAGGATCAATGCAGATTCTTTTTATCAAGAGGAATTCTTAGCAGTATAAAATCTATTTTTACATTTACAATGATTATGTCTCATCCACAATGTAATTATATATCGTCACATGGCACTTGCGCGTTCTATGACCTCAGTATATTTTATGTCCGTTCGTATCCTCTATACGGTGTTGAATCGAAACGTCAATGCTTTAAGGTTACTTATATAAATATATTCGAGGAGAAGGTAAAAGGTAGCCTTCATCAAGCAGACTAACACGCGTTTGTCCAAAGAATTGATACGTAGACTCGATAATGTTTGTCAGCTGCTGTGGTAATAGTACCAACTTGTTTGGGCACTATTAAAATAGTTTATATTCGCGAAATGCGAAGGATTTCTATGGTAGGGAATTACCAGCTTGATCCAAGGAAATGTTATGTCTAAACGCTACAGGTTGATTCAGTAGAAGCATGATAATTAGAAACCGTTAACAGGCGATTGTCGAGCAACAACAATAACAAAACAATGGTTTGGTCCATTTACAATTAAGAAAAGGATGAAAACTTTGATACCGCGATAATGCCTAATTATACATGATCCAATGACTGTCGTATTAATCTGACACGTTTAATCTGAATGGACCTGTATAAAGTATAACGTATCCTGTTGAACGAAGCATAACCTAACTATAATATTCATAAACTTTAATTGCACGAGAATTGCAAAACAGGAATATACCTTGAGATAATTATACTAGCTTTTCTCATTTTATCTTTGAAAAATTCAAAGATTCTAAGAAACCTCCTAACGGGTTACTTCATTGCCATTTATTACAATTAATGCTATAAACTTCCAAGAAGCAATTTATCTATAGTATCCCATAAACAATTGTTATAAACAGAGCACCGGCAGTTTCTAACGAACGATTCCGATCTTTCCTTTAGATTTAATCGTCAGTATGGCAAATGCATATTGCAAAAGTATAAAGTCTCGACGACATGTGTTACGACGGTAGACATTTGTTTTTTCCAAATGTTTTTCATTCCACTGAAAAAAGAGAGTGGAACAAACTGGTTAACCTCTAGACAAGCAAGTCTATTCGCAAACCTAACGGCAGGGACATAAGGCAAAGTAGGTACGGCCGCCCGTAAAACGTATCACTGTAGGAGTAAAAGCATTAGGAGCAAGAGAAGTGGCGAGAGAGTAAGGGGAGAGGCGACTTTGCTCGAAGGCATGGTAACAGAAAGTATCGGCCAATGGAAGTGGAAGTGGCTCGTGATATATCGAAGGCGAAGTGAGAGAGCTTCACGATGTTTATAAGGAAGGGGAAAAGTCCAAAGATAAGGCGCCAGCCAGATCCCTACGAGTCTAGACATTTAAGAAACGCCACACTACTATACGATACACATTACCACATCCCACTTCTCTTTTCTTCTGTTGGCGCTTCGCAAAACACTTCTGTATATCCCCGTCGACGACTTAGCCGGCGCGTCAGTCAGTCAGTCAGTCGGTCGGTAATAGTCCGTAGTCTCGTATTGCATTTCTGTTGCTCGACGACATCACGTGCCGTTAGAATCGTACAAAAGTATTTGCAGCTTCTTTCGTAACGGATTGCGCATTAGTATCGTCAAGTGTCAATACTCTGCAATCTACGCTGTGTGAAAAGTCGTTGAGCCGAGAGTGAAGCCATCTTGTTGATTTCGGGCACGGCAGTGTCCAATCTGGAACTTGAGGCTTTCTCAAGAATTATCGAAATCTTATTGTGCCTGTGGTCTCGCGCTAACACGCGAAGTGGTGATCTTCACGGAAATTCAATGTTTCATGGAATTAGCAGTTTTGTTGTAAGGTTATAAAGACCCAGTCGCGTATTCAGTTATACTGGCATCTTCAAAAGTGATACAAGTGATCGATCCAGCGTCTCGATGTTGGAGCGTGTTAATGTTGTATAATAGCATGCAGTTCGCATATCGTTACACGTGGAACCGAGAGATCATTGTTGCATCGCAGAAACTCGTGAAAAGACGTTGAAAGACAATCGCGAATCGAAGAACTTCCTCGATACGCTCCTTGCCGCTGCTAATACAAGCCCGTCTTCTCTAAATTGGAAGATACAAGATCTATTGACGCTATTCAACGACGCAGGATCTTCTCATACAACACTCAATATCCTTTCCTTATTCTTTGTTTGGCTACCTTCCATCGTCCTTTCCCATAAGAGACTGTATTGCGCTTCCCACTAGGAATATGATGGCTGCTCTCTGTTATGGCGGTACGTGTTTTTGACACAACTGATAACGACAGTTGCAACTGCCACTGTGTATCACAAAAATAGATTCTTATCGTAAATAGTGTTTTAGCCTAGAGATTCAGGAGATTTAATAGTTAATAACCGTCGCATCGCGAAGACATGTGTATGTCGTTCGCGCGAACGAAAATGTGGGTTAAAATTGTATTCATTTTCTCTTGCCTTTAAAGTAACTTTTTAGTGTGGATTGTTTTTCAGGTAGATTGTACTCTAGATGCAAATTTCGTAGATTGGCTATAAGATCGTGTGTGGAAGGTCAAATGGCTACGAGCGTAACCGGTATCGGAGAATGGCGACTGAAGTCGCTGCGATTGTGGCTATTTTTCTTCCTTTTCTTTACTTCTTCTCCATCTCGTTTCTTCTTTTCCCTATTTATTTCTTAAGTGTTTTTTTAACTCGAAAAATCGACATTCTTCACGAAACACGTTTAATCTACACCAAGACTCGCTTAGCACGAAGATAACTGTTGTCGGACAATTTTTTTTCTTCAATTTCTCTCTTGCCCACGTTGTACAAGACGTCATACTCTTGGTTTGTCGATCTCCCTGCATGCATTATCGCGCTTTACCGTGATCCTTGCTGCGCCCAGAAAAAGAGTCAACTGCGCGAAGTTGGCTGCAGTTAAAATTCACGAATGCAAAGTCGTATACGTTTCTGCGTCACAATGCATTTTTATTTTGCCAATTCTACGAACACGTGGCTGATTCCAAGTTAAGAGATTCCTACTCTAGGCACACTTTCAATTCCTACCTGTGGAATCGCGTGGTCACCACTTGTGAAATTGTTAATTCTTTGTATTATTAAATACAAAATCGAACAGGCCACAGTTTTATTTTGACCAGTGTCCAAAATAAAGTCTGATATTTTAATATATCCTGAAAGAAAAGAAAATACAAAAGCGCAGTTTGTGTCTCGTGAGAGAGGCAGACTATTTTGGATCAACCATGATAAGATACTTTAAAGCCTTGTGAATACAGAAATTTGTGGAAAAAAAAAATTACGTAGGTATCATCAGACCACAAGCAGCGCTTGTGACATTACGTTGAATCGTCACAACGATGGTCGATTAAATCGTGAAGCGCTTAACGTTTTTTTCTCTATTTTTCTCCTTGAAGAAAAATAAGATATTTGAAAATTCTTATCCAATGACTCGATACAATTTCAAATGCATTTCACACTTATCGTTCTTATTAAAATAATGAGTTTGAAAAAATTGACAAAATTCATTATCTGAACCAGTAATACATTACGAATGATTTTCCAAAGATTGTCAATTAATACAAAGCAGTAGGTGACGACAAGTCAATGAACAATTTATTAATCCATAAATTTACACGAATAACCTAACCGAATTTCAATAGACAATCGAACGCAATACCGCCGTTTGTTCTATAATAAATAAAAACAAATTAATCCTAAAATTAAATAAAAAAAAAAAGATTATTCTTATCTCTATGAAAAAAAAAGACTGATTAGTTTGTCCACTGGAACAAGGACACATCCGCGAACGATGATTCGTGTGCGATCAGACTGCTTGGTTTTGAAATAACCAAAATATCGATTACTCATATTGTCTCACCCAGTAACAATAAAAAGTATTAAATAATTAATAAAAACTCTAATGCCCGTCTGTTATGTAATATTTAATTGCTCTCATAGATCTAATTAAACGATCCAAATGATACGTGATAAGGCGTAAGATTCAGGTGACGACAGAAAAAACATACGTACGAATACCTCGGGATTACATTGCTTTGCCATATACGTTTAAGTTGACTGTCGATGCAGAAAAACTTGCTTATCTAACCTTCTGCCCTCGGCATTTAAATAAGATAACTTGGGAAGCGTCAAACGAGAGTCGTGGCGTGAGCAAAGTTTCCTACGAAAAGTAGGTCAGGGCCGGAATATGGCGAATGTAGAAATTCGTGCGTATCGTTGCGATCGACGAATGTCGTGTAATAAAAAAACAAACGGAAACGCAAATATTATATACGCTTCCCGCTCGGCACAATAGCACTTTTACAAGGACGCGACGATCGTAAATTGATATTAATTCGTCTCCATTGGGGGTACTTGTGAAATCAATTAAAATCGATGGCGAATAGAAAGTTTATTTGCCTATAAATTAAGAGACGAATATGTGATCTGCGTTGAGTTCAATTTTTTGTGGTATCTTTGTTTTTTTTTTCTTCTTTTTTTATAGTTTTTTTTGTTTAGGATGGACGTTTCTGGAATCTAATAAATGATCGTTATTTTTTGTTTTCTTTTCTATTTTTCAAAATCATACGTGGCACTCGTTTCGAAAATGTGCGTCTTTTTCTTTTGTACAAGCACCGATACTACTTAGGCGGACTTTTTCTTGTGAGATAAGAAGAGACACCTTATCGCATCTCCAGTGTACGTAATGTATTAGGGTAACAGGATATTATTTTATTTTTCTGAGAAGTCTAACGTTGCGCTTGACTAAAGGTCAGCCATTTTGACTAATAAATTGTTAAATAAAATGTATAGGGATTTTTTTGGTTTGATCAACTTGGTAATCAAGCGTATCCTTATCCATAATGATTTACACAAAAATAAGCGTGTTCAAATTGACTTAAGGAAACTTTGAAATTTTGGAATATTAATGTTTAATGTAATTTTTCTCCCACACTGCCTCGCTTTTTTACATTTTAGTATTCGCACGGATTGCGACATTGTTTTGCGGGGAGGGAAACCTGTTTTGTTCGTATTAGCATAACCAGTGTTTCGCTCGTCGTTGCGATACGAGAGTGTGTGAGACCGATAAAGATTATCGCGAAAAAAATGGCTATGCGGTAAATAAAAAACAAAAAAATGTAAAAAATCAAAATCGTTTGAGACTGTATTTTTTTTTCTCAAAATTTACAAATTATGAGGGTGAATTATATTTGATATTTTTCATGTTTTTAAAACAATCATAAATCAACTTTCTCCTTGGTAGTTCAAAGATTGCCACGACCGCGGCGATTAGATATTATTATATTAAATCTGTCGTATTTCTGGACTTTCTATTTCCTCGCATGAGACGTAAAAAAAAAAATTTAACGACTGTCCTGTCGCTCTAATTTAATTAAATGAAAATTATCGCCGGCAAGTTACTTCAGAGCAATGAAAATTGCCGACATTTAATGCTAATCCTGTCGACATAACGTAACATAATTTGCAACGATTAGATCAACAGATAGGTCATTTCTTTTTACCGTATATTCCTTTAAGATTTTTCGCGATTATCTATACGAACAAAAAAATCGAGCGTTCGATTATCGGTGAGTAAATACAAAAAAGAAATGGCCATATTCCCAAAAAAAAACAAAATAAGAGTAACCAATAAATAATCATTGGCAATTAAAAACATTCCTTTGGTGAAAGTTTCTTTGCCTTTTATATACGTGTGTATGCCTACGTCTTTTTTTTCTTTTAATTCCTTTAAGTTTCCCGCTCTGCCACGATCATGGTTATTTATGCTTTACGTCATTTGCGCGTAACTCGCTACACGTGGCTTCGTATCGCCTTCATTTGCAGCGCAGCAAATTTTCCGGTCGGCGTATCTCTGCAGTATGAAAAATCTGCACAACAAAGATGCAAATACAATCGACGCTAGATCAATAATAAGATATTTTTTTTTCTCACAATGGAGGAATGTTGCAAAATTTGTTTCACTTAAAAAAAAATTCTCAGTTTTAATTCTTCACTGTCGAAACGTCGCCGTTACGTTATTAAGCCAGAGTATGAAACTCATGGGGAAAAAAGAGGATAAAAATTTCAAAATTCAAGGTCAGTGTTATCATTAATCGTTCGCGATAGAAATCGATATGTTTCAAGGTCCGCAAGGTATCCGATTCACAGTAAACAGCATAGTGATTCATAATTGATTTGAATGAAGTGTCGCAAATGATCTCTCCTATGACACGTCTAACCGAGAGATTCGTTCAATCAGAAATAGTTAAGGCGCAGAATATTAGAAGCATGCAAATAGCTATTGCTATGCAACAAGTAGGCTACAAGTGTTCATTGAGCAAGGATATATATGTTTTATTCTTGTATGCAAAAATATAATTTATCCAACAAATACAATTTCAGTCGAGACTGTTGTCTGCGAGACTCTCGAGACTTTGCGAGCATATATTCTTAGGGTGATTTCGGTTTTTTTTTTTTTATTTTTAGATTTCTGATAAGACTCAAACTCTAATCAGCATCTGCTGGTAACAGACTGTGCTGAGAAATTATTAGGCGCCTCTGTACACTCTAAAGGCAAACAGAAAATCATTATCGGGACCGAACGGTTGTTCGTCTTTAAATAAACGCGTTACAGACAAAATAAGTGCAAATAAAAGACGAGAAATTAGTACGGGGACTTCAGGTTATCGATATCGCATATTATTTCAGGTCGTTCGACTGCTGTGTCTCTTCGATGAAAACTTCAAATCAATGTATAAATATTGTTTAAAGCGCTTGTCTCTTGAACGTCTGTGTACATTTAGCATCTACGAGAACTTTTATTTCTTAATTTATTCTAATTCTTATCTTAATTCTCCGTATTTTCCCAAAGCACAAAGTCGTTTGTTTGTACAACGCATGGACATTTTTTCTCTACGCCTCCTATACATTGTATATATTTTTTCTTTATGTTTATTCATTCCTCTTAATTATGCATTGAGTCCAGTTTAACTAGTATTGTACATTGTATTACTGTCATTTGTAACATTAGAAAATGGCCACAAGCGTCATTCACAGCCAGCGACGTTACATTGACTTAGTCGATAAAGTAACTTGCAGTCAAGTGTTCTCTATGGTTAACCACTTTCACGGGACTCTGGAGTACTTTCTTAACCTCAAAATGGAATATTAATTTTGTAAGAATCCAATAATATTACATTCTCGTGTAAAGCCAGTGTAAATTATTATTTGTCGCGAGACACTGTTTGTGCCTGCGTGAAATCGCCTATTGAAAGTCAGCTTGAGCGGTCGAGCACGATTGTTTATGAAAAGAAAAATAGAAAAACGGGTTTCTCGTTTTTCTAGGTGTATTACGCGCTGTCCGTGAGATTACATTTACGTCGGCTATTTGCCACACCCTGTAGTCGAGGCTGATCAAGAGGCAATTCAAAAGGAGAGAAGAAAAAAAAAAAAGCAAAGGAGAGGACAGAACGGAATTAACGAAAAGGATAATTAGCTTATAGATATTTCTCTTGAAAGGACTTTTATTTTATCCATGTTCATGCCGTGCGTACGTGTATTCGTGCCATTCGAGTTTTTGTAGATTGGTTCAATTGTTTTCTTTCTTTGTCGAAAATCTGAATCGAAAGTTGTCACGGTGTCCGTTTGAAGGCAACAGCTACGGAATCCATCGTTGTTAGAAGTCCTGTAGGAGTAATTAGCGCGTCAGGAAATGAATGGTGGAGAAAATAGAATAGTATTGATATCAAAATGCTATATACATATATGTTCTTTGTCTTTGATAGAATTCCAGTGCAAAATGAATAATTATAATATTACTATTAATTCAATTATCCTTTAGAGGACGTTAATACGCAATTCTTGTATCGATCATGTCATCAGGCTATTTTCTCATGAATTTGTTTTCATTTTTTTTTTTTAATCAAATATGATAATTACAATATGATTTAAATTACTAGTTACCTTTAACGCTATTAATTTCCTTATCTGATAAATACATACAGTGGGCAATGAATATTGTGATAGGAGATTGAGAAGTAATATATACCTTGTTATATGACAGTACAAAAGTACAATGGTTATCGAAGACAAACACAATATATTCTATTGGGATCAAAGTCCAGTATATAGTGTCATTCTCTAGAGACTTGAACAGCGGCATACAAGATGTACAATGTGCTATGGGCAAAGAGAAATGGAAAAAAGGAATGTCAAGACAAACGTACAGCAATCGTATATCGTTCTATATAATCATACGATACTATTCTTTATAAATAGAGAATGGAGATAAGAGACAGTAAATATTCGAAAAGTCACGCTTTACCACAGTACCAGCTATCTTCTAGGGACTCACAAAGATTCCTTTGTTCGTTCACGAGAAAAATCAAAGAAGAAGAATCTATAATTTTGTAATGAAAAATGAATTTTATTTTCGTTTGCAGAACCCTTCTCGAACTGGTTGGAGCAGAAGATAGAAATTCCAATATTCGACGAGCTACCATCCCAAGAATGCGTCCAGAACCGCGGGATGATTTATCCCGACCTGGTGAAGGAGTCACAGCATCATCAGCAGGATACCACCCAGACGCTACTGCAAGAATTCGAAAGCGTCCTGGGGGACGTCGAAGCATGTCATCAAATAATTCCTCCGATCGGTTCATCAACATTAACACCACCCCAGTCACCACCGCCAGTAAAAATTTCACCAACTGCTACCCAATTGGTACCTACTGGTACTCAACTGTTGGTAACCTTACAGCCTGTCGAACCCATTCCAATGTCCATGATCACGCAGCAATCAAACTACCATACTATGACAATTCCTGTAGTAAAACAAGCGTCATTCCTGGGACAGATCCCAACGTCCCAGTCCAAGGTAACGTTCCCTGTGCAACAGTGGAACCCGGAGAACATATCCTTGGAACCTCTTGGAGGAGACGTGGCAAGTGAATTGGCAGCTGTCGATGAGTACGTACGCTCATGTGCCGAAGACATATCACCGTCGAGCCCTTGCACCAGTTCCGGTGGAAGTTATATGTCATCAGAGGACTCTGTCGATGATCCTGATTGGATGCCCGAGAGCATACCCACCACCGAAACACCTCAGCCAGGACCTTCTTCTAAGAGCCGTCGCAAACCTTATTCTCGACCCAACGTTGAGGATAAGAAAGTGCGCAAGAAGGAGCAGAATAAGAACGCAGCGACGCGCTACAGGCAAAAGAAGAAGCACGAAATCGAGGAAATACTTGGCGAGGAACGCGAGCTCACCGATCACAATGAAAATTTGCAAAATCAAGTTAAAGATCTGCAGCGTGAGATAGGCTATCTGAAAGGTCTCATGAGGGACCTTTTTAAGGCGAAGGGGCTCATGAAATAATTCATTCGTTCAAATTAATCTTGTGTCTTTTGTAACTCTATCTTTAATTTTTTGTTACCTTTTAATCAGTCTAATTCGTTGTCTCTTGACTTCTTAGCGTATATATGCATATACCGTAGATGAATATATATATATATATATATGGATGTCATTGTATCGAATAGTATCAGAGTATACTGTGACGATGACAGTTTTATATTTTCTTTCTATTTACTTTTATCAATGTGTAGCCACTTTACTCTATATCGCGATTGCGGGACTTGTCGTACTTCATGTCGTTTTTGTGGGATTGTATATCTGCTACCACGTCTCTAATTTTTAACGTCTAACAACTCTTTTTATAAACTGGTCCATGAAGAACAGCTGTCAGGAGGAACGTCATTAAGGATAGATGATTGTTTGGATGGGACAGTCCTATGATGTGCTTTAACGTGCGGAAACTTTGCTGTTCCTGAAAAACTTCAGAATTCTATGACGCTCCTCCTCGACGCAGCAAGTCCTTTAATTCCGAAATTCTTTTAACCAACGAATTATCATATTTTCTTATAGAAAATGTACTCGAAACTTGAATAAACGGTTATTCGGTAGAAAATAAAAATGTTAATCAAATTTGAATGTCACCCTCGTTAAGTTACGCACGCAATTTGTTAACTATAGAAGCGTACTTTAGGTTGTAAACTTTGTTAAAATAAAATTACCTGATTCGGCTGATACGAGTTCAAAGAACGTTGTGACAAGATCTTCGGGCAAGAAGATGATGAAATTACGGAAATTGTGCAATTTCCTGTGTATCGCTACTATAATGCTACCTAATGCGTAATGCAATGTTTAGTATGACGAATGCGCCTGTGGATAGGCAATAAGTTAAGCACGAGTATAATAGGTATAATTTACAATAACGTTATTCAGACGCCATGATCCAAGGTTAGCCTATTGGCAGGCGCCATGATCCGCGGTTACCTTGTAACGCAAAGGAAAATTCATAATGACTGAAGTATGAACGTAAAGTCTAATTGCTGGAATAATTAACTTTTTAATTGACTTGAATCAAGCATATCCAGGTTGAATTATCTGCAGAAGGAAAGTATATCGGGCATGAATTCCTCTGCAAGATCTTTAACACTTGTTACGCTTTCCGAGCTTGGAACTTTTTTGTCGTATTTAATAGCTCTCTGGTATTAATGCCTTTCGATTATTAATGCATCACATATCCTTTAGCGCGACAAATGAAAGCAACTTATAGAACGAAGCAAAAAAAAAAGTAGAATCCTAACGAGCATCATTACGATTATTGTAATTAAATTACTCTTACTGGAATTCTCGAGGAAGTAACATTCTCTCGTAATACCTGTATACGCGTCTGGGGAAAACGTTTAACAGTCATTGTGCAGATACAATTAATTTGTCAGTCTCGACAAATTCAATCCCACGGTATAATTCTATTGAATCTCAAGTATTGTACAATGCGACAGACGACACGCAAAATAAAATTGTACGTCCTTTGGGGTCCCAAGTGCAAACTAGTCACGGAGAATACGTGCGTAAGGACGCCACTTGAAACAGATACCAAACGAGAGTTAAATTACAGTGAGACTCCATCTTGAATTGTCAAAAAATATCTATAGATAGATAAAAATATCGAATTTACTTAAATCAATATGTTGCAACGATCTTGCATTTTCTTAATCAGCAGAATCATCAATTTTCAAGGTCGGTAATCGATCTTTCTGCACAAATGTGAAAGCACCCTTGACTTCGTTCGTTCTACCTCGAACGGCTCAGATGTGAAAGCACCCCAAGCCTCTCCTTCCGCTCTACCCGCCAATCATGTTTATGGAAGTTTCTCTTGATATTAATCTGACTCTCCTTTGCTTGTCGCTTGCAAGGCTAGTTTCTTGCTCCTTCTTGATTGTTACTGGAAAAATGAAGTCTTCGTAACTGTACGAAAAGAACAGTTACCCTCATGGCACGACTGTACTACCATAATACGGTAAGTGTAGGTTGTCAACGGGGTTAGATGATTTTTATCATTATTTTTCTTTGCTGTTACTGTTATCCAAAAATTATTGAATCGAATAAACTTACATTTTTATACTTCTAATTATTATACTTTCCTGTGCTTTCGTATCAACGTATGTATATACGTGGGGTTTTAAGATTCTTGTATCTGCTAGAATTGGTATAATCGTGGCTTTCGGATTTATCGTACCCTTTGTAAGCCGTAACGATACCTACATAGCAGACAGCGTAAGATCTTTGACAAATTGCACATCCGTCGAGAGTCGCAAACTGTGACTCTCCTGACAATTTCTAGTGCGCGAAGAAAGGATCTTGCGAATCATAAACATTATAATACGCCATTATACAATTATGAATATGTATGCTTATGTAAAACGTCTGACTTAAATCTTAACTGCGGTAAAAGGCTCTGTACGAAGAACAAGAGAAAGAGAAGGGCACATAGGATTAACGATGAATTTATCACGAACACAGTCTATTACATTAACGACAACGTTGTACATCCGTATGGTTTTTCTCCGTTAATTTACGTTTAACAGATTTTTCACAATAACTAAATAATCCCAAAATAACATACAAAGTATACATACGTCTTGTCACGAAGTATTCGATGTACAACACTGCAGTAATGGCAAAAATAATAGAAATATCGAGCAACCTACAAATATGTCACAAGCACTGTCTCGAAAACAAGAACAAATTTGAAAGAAAAAAAACACAGAAAACTAATCTGTACTTTAAACGATATAAATTAACGTACAAAACAAAAGTGCCTACGCACTGTACAACATTGTACAACAGTATGCGTAACTGTGTATTTCTATATAGACGCCGCATCCATAAGATAGCAGTGAACAGAGGAGGGATTCGTACAAGTACTCGTAGTGGTTACTAATCGGGATGAGGTGTTCCCCACCTGCCAACAACTCAAGGAGGCAAGAATACTCTCCTCGGAGGAACCGTAGTGTAACTCATGCACCTTTCGCCTTGAGCACGTATAGGTTCGACTCTCTGGAACCGAGAGAACAGTCAGTCCGTAGAGTGGAAGAAGCGGAGAATCGCGTCTCCGGAAGATCGCGCGTCCTTTCCGAATCGAGTCGAGTCGAGCCAAGTTGAGAAAGTATTGCCTGTTATTTTCGAGCATTTCGCATCCAGCTATAAAGGACGGCAGGTAGTAGTACCTTATTGGTCTTCGGCTTGTGCACTGCTCTCGTGTGCTGCTTTGTGCTTATGATACCGGAACAAAATTTTCTCTAGGCATCGGAGTTAACGTATATTCTCTATATTGAACTGGTCGTATTATTCAAGGAAACGTAGTTTTGGTCCACCATGGTACGAGATTTACGGGAACTGCGATCGAGTGTGGCTGTGCTTAGTGTTTATCGTGGCGTGAAATATTCTCGTGGTGCCTGATGCCAACGGTGCTTCGATACGGGACGTTACACCATGTAAGATACAAAAGCGATTCTGCTCCTCTTTTGTTTGTTGGATTTATGATATGTTTTTTGTTGTTGTTATATGGATTTATATAACGAGGATTTTTTTGTTTTTTGAGTTTTACTCTTGTACGTTGCACAGTACGCTGGATAGTTTGACGCATGGGACAATCGAAGTGTTTATGCTTTAATGTAATCTTGTCGAAGTAAATTTTGCGCGGTACTAACGACACTGTTTGTTGGGTCTTGTGTTAATCTTTTGGATCTTATTGTCATTTTAATTGGGACTCTTCTCTTTCTTGGGAATATGTGATTCTAGGAATGAGATATATATTAGAATTTAAAATCCCACGATGGAATTGAGATTGTGCCTGATACGGTTGTGTGGTGAAATCTAACAGTCTGCTTGGCGTATCTTGTTATTTATTATTCTGGATGACTAGGCTGTTGATCCTGGTTATTTGAAGTGCAGTGAATTTTCCTTTGCAAAAATTTACCTGTTACTTTATTTCGTCGTAACCGTCACTGGATTTATGCGAGAAACGAAAAAACAGTCGTCTACGTCATTCTTATACGCATCTTAATTAATCTTGGGACTTTTGCGAACGCAGCTGACGCTCTTTTCTTAAGTAATCGTATTCAAAGGATATTTGCAAGTGAATCCGTGAGGTAGATCCGATAAAGATTAATGGACGGGACAAAGGTAATCAATATGCATGACGTTACTTGGATTCGTACCTACTTATTACTTCTGTGAACATTTATTACATTACACGTGCTAAATTCTATTTAAACAATTTTTGACAAACATACGGTTATGATAAACTTGAAATTAATTTTCGAAACTAGTGAGTCAACTTTGAATTGAATAACGTGGTTTATATACCTGACTTGCATAATTGATTACGTTAAATTGGAACAACGTATCGGAATGAACTTAACGTGTCGTATTTTCACTCGACTGTCTATATACGCTATTCGATTATAACGATAAAGTCATATAGAAAATGCAAAGCACGTATCGAGGCCTGGAAAGTGCCTTGAAAAACTCGATTTGCCCTGTTGGATTCGCCATGGTAAATTCGTCCGAATAATAGAACGTGACGAAGTAAATTTGTGAAATGAACAATCTGTGTAATGAAATTCTTTAAAACTGATTTTACTTATTAGACTTGACAATTTATATCTTTTTTCTTTTACTTTTACGAATCCAACATTGTAATAGCATTACGATTATACACTCCTATACTCCTATGTGTTTATAATTGTTCGCTGCAAGACCTTAACCTAAATTCATTCTCATGTCAAGATTACCAAGCATCCCGACGAGTCATTAAATAATTATGTTGGATTTTATTGTGACGTCAATTAAAACATTCTTGATTTGCCTATCTAATTAATGATAACATTGCGATCACCGATGTAGATCGTACAGCTAAAGGATCATTATCCATAGTTAATTGTACAGTATAACGATCAACTTCAATTAAGATTATATTAATTAATCGCTATTATTATTAACGATGATAATCGTTCATTTATCGTAATTAACAATTTATCTAATATTCACAAAATTTTTGGTTTAATAAAAAAAATTCATATTTTCATATCCTTCAGGTACAATCATTGATGATCTACGTGTGCTATATATATACCTAGCGCCATACTAAAATAATCTTCATACTTTCTCGACGGCAAAAATCATCAATGAGCCTTTAACGTCACGCGAATTACGCAGATAGACGCCAATTTTTAATTATAGTTTCTATGCAGGCAACCAATACGTCTGACGCAACGCTATTGATAGAGTCAGAAGAAAATGACATTCAGCTCTCTTCAGTCTCAAGCACAAATTTATCTTAATATTGAGACATTAACGATGATTAAAATTGCATATGCCTACTTTGAGCCATTTATATATGAATTAAGTCGTATCAAAAAATCTTAAGGTGTGGTCCCGGTACTAGTAGGCTGCAATCCGATTACCGAAATTCCATCATGGCTCGTTACGTAACAGCTTTAGGTAATATTTCCGTAACTATGTAAATTCTTAGATGACAGGTTAACATTGCCTTTTTTTTTGTACGGTGTGAAATTTTTATCGTCGAACCACTCGAAATATTGGACGTAATATAAGTATTTTGTCACAGCACGAATAATGGCGTTTGGGAACAGGTAAAATTGTTGTGGATTGTTTTTGTTGTTGTTGTGAGAAATTACATAAAAATATTAATGAAAGAATGATGAACTCGTGTATTTGACTTGGTAGCTGAATTGTTTTCATGAAGTCGTCGCGTAACTACAAAGCCCGTAACCACATCCCGAAATGGTCATGGATGTGTTCCATCTCCTTTCGCTTTTTGCCACTTACCTGCTTACGCAATTTATGTTCCATGCATGGCCAATCGAGACCTTAAAAAGCGAAAGGGTGAACATTCGATAAAGACGCTGACAATTAATTTCTACTTATTAATTTCTCTGTGGTTCGATTTGATTTTCATGTATTTAATAAAAAAAAAAAGAAAATAGGAAAAAATGTCTAACTTATCGAACCACCAATTAAGATAGTAAAAATAACATAGTGAAATAGTAGTTTCTATTTGAGATCACTGGACCCCAAAAGAATTAATCAGGTAGTTCGATTAATTGGAAGTCGGATAAAAGTATCGACTTAATGTATTTGGACTCTGGTTATATTTTAATCGACCAATAACGCGCATATCGAGCATCGACAATGACTCAACCAAGAGAAAGTATAAGCCGGTTTTAATAATATAGTAAGACAAGTAGGACCATATACTTGTACAGATAAAAACAAGAGTATTTCGAGAGTATTAAAAGATCATTAACTAAAGATAAGACAAAGTGAAAAGAAAAGAGAACAAGAAACAGGTCACGTCAGATCCGCCAAATATTAGCTCAAACTGTAGTTCCGTCATAATTCGTGCTAAGAGGTACATTGAGCTATCTAAGGTATCGTTAAGAGTTCGCACGATGCTTAGTAGAATTCCTTGAAAAAAGAAGAAGAGAAAAAGAAGTAAATAAAAGTGTAGAAATTGCATGGAAAATCATGAATTCTCCTTATTTATGCAAACGAGTCGACCTATTTGACGATTACAGTGATTTCGTAAAATGGCAGATGCAATTCGCTTTTTCGCATTGCTCGCAAGTCTACAGAGTATACGGTACATCGTTTACACTGATTGCAATGACTTTTCGTTCGGATTGGTACACGGAATGTATGTTAAAAGTCGACTTAAAAAAATGTTCCGTCATTTTGTCAATGTAAAATTTGTAATCCTTTTAATACCGAGGGTATTCGGTGTTTGGCAGAGGTAAAAAATTTCACTTTTTTACTTTAACGAGAATACGTGTCACTATATCACTATGCTAATAGTTATTCCATACATAGAGCAGCTCGAAGCTTCTCTTGACTTCGTACTGCCTACACTTACCTGTCAGACTCCAGTGTGCATGACCATTCAAGGATTGGCCGCACGTCATCAGGTGGAAATAGCAACGCCTGTCGCCGATGCGTAGGCGTCGTGCGATATCTCGTTCCTTGCCTATACTCGTATAAGAAAAATAATGACTGAACAAGGAAATCACGAAGTTTAGTGACAATCGTTATATCCGTACTTGAAAAATAAAAAATAAGTACTCGTTAAAAGAAATTTGCATAATACTTGAAAAGAAACTAAATGTGTATTATAAGAAAAGTTAAAAGAAGTAAAAAAATGTGTTGCAGTTTCATCAAGTTTCAAATGCAACACGATGACCATGGCTACTTCTTAACCCAAGGAATCATTGTACTGCGGTCATTGATGCAAGATAAGAAACAAGATGCACCCTAGTTCAAATTACCTGGTGCATCGTGGCGCTATAAATCGTAGTTATTCGACCGATGGAGAAGAGAGTCAACGAGCTCCTTCTGATCGTACGATGTCAGAATACATTGTTGCCAACGAGCATGCGTCCATGGTAATTGATGTTAATATACGATGCATCCTGCATTCCTGCATATGAGATTGATACAAAGTGAAAAACGTGAATGCTTGTTTGTCGTTGGAGCATCTTAAAAATCATTGGGCAAGTGCAAGAGAACCTTTTTGATACGATGAAAAATGTTTGTTCCTTCAGGTAAAGCCAATGGTTCCCTCACGAAAGAATCGTCTTGAGAAACACGAGAGGAGATCGCGAAGTGCACACGGGGGACGTGGTTCTGTATTATCTGGTGCATCCAGACACAGTTTGAATCATTTAAACAAAAGTGCATCTCACGGTAGTCTTTATGACAATGGGTCAGATATTTATGTAACGAGTGCAGCGTACAAGGCTCCTTCAGAAATAAGGTACGATTTAAAGAGTATTAAATATTTATTATGCTCCTCGCAAAGAGTATTTGATTTATTCGTTGTCGAGTTCTTTGATAGTTTTCTTCGACTCCACCGAATGCACATTGAATAAATTTATGTGATATGAGTATTATATGCATTTTTTGTTTTCTTTACTTCATAGTCGAGGCTCGCATTACAGTTTAGCTCCAAGTTTGAGGGCTGGACACAAAGCACCAAGTCATTACAGTTATCGCTCCGGTAGATCCGGAACTTCGACGGTAAAGACGAGGACGTCCCGGAAAGGCGGTGTGGTTGTAGAAACAATGTCTGCGCCGAATCCATTTTGTCCCAACACTAAGGGAATCTGTTGTTTAATGTTGCTACTCAACCTTGGCTTGATACTCGTTACACTGGGTTTCGTAATAGTCATACAATTTTTCGAGCCACTCTTTGTCTGGTGAGTATCATTTAAGTTGTATTTAAGACGCCATTTTGACACGAAGGCTAACATTATGTGTACGACGTTTCGTGTAATACGTATACCATGATATTTTTGTATTTTTCAGGATTTTGGGCATTGTCTTTCTTGTCTTTGGTTTTCTTACGCTAATTGGTAGTTTAGTGTATTGCGTACATGTCTTTAGGAATGCCAAACATCCTCGTGACATACATCCAGAGGATTTGTATTGGACAAGGCATTGGCAAGGACGAGTAGGATCGCCACCGGAAATCCATTATAAAGCTGAGGACAAGTATCAGGATGATGGTTATAGCGATCGTTATAGTAAATATTCAGGCAAGATGTCCGACAGGCATAGTCAACGTTATTAAGCTTCGAAGACTTACCGATAAAGAGATTTTTTTTTTCATAACTTTCTTGAATTGTCAGGTGCGTTAATTAGGTAAGATGTTTCTTTGATTTTTTATTGAACAAAGACATTTGTAACCTAGGATTGACAGACCATCGATTTTGTAGAGTATCGTTCGAGTGTTTACGTTGTTACGAAGCACAATAAACTTTTGTTGTAATGCCGCCCTGGTATGAATATAACGCATATGACAAAATTAGTTTAGATTAATTATTATTGACACGTAAACATGATCAAACTTGACGAAATGTTGTGCTTAAAATTGTAATGACTCACAAAATGCTATGTACAAAGAGTATTTCGATATTAAAGCTGTGTAACTATTTTTAATGGAGTTTTGTGAGGATGATAGTTATTCTCGTTTATTTCAAAGAGTTCAAAGAAAACTTACTTTCCGTGGAGGCAGATGGGATGGTAAGAGAAATGAATTAATTGTACTTATGTTTTATTAAGTATCATTTTATTTACTATGTTATATCACGAGTCGGACTAATTGGTAAATTATAAAATGACTTCCGTGCTTAATTTTTCGTTGCTACGATTACTATCGTTTAATACCAGCCGTATAATCAAAAAGTTCTGGGTTCGTGTATACACCTTGGCTGTCCATCAAATAATAAAAGAGATTTCCTTTTATTTTCAGTGCTATAACATTTTTTTTTTCGTTTCTCGCAGTCCTGACGGTTACCTACATAAATAGATTTTTTTAATAATCATCATTGCGTTGCATGATCTTAAAGCTAATTATATGAATCGATCGATGGTACATACTGATTCTATAGGTACTCTCTTGATAGTATTCTTTGTAATTGGATGATAAGTGACTATCAGAAACTGTTTACCTCCTTTACATAGTATCACATATTTTATGGATCTTGAAATTAAGAAATGTATAGCTCCATATGATAGTATACCTAAAACGTGTTGAACTCATTACGTTTTCAGAATATTTGGAGTATCGCAAATTAATAAAATTTTTCTTTTTATCAATACATCTTACCTAATAAGACGGAACTGACGAACAGGATAAAACTTATTGGATAATCCTGTATGTGACTTATCCAATTCTCTTTAGTAAACAGATGTTTGCAATACGACGAATATATGTAATATGAAATGATAAACCAACCGATCAATTGAGAAAAGGCAAATACAGTGAACAATTTGTAAAACCTATCTTTCTCCAATTTATACAATATTACATTATTTGCTACGTTGGTATTTACTTCGTAAGGTTTTTGATTATTAGATACTTGCTTAGTAGACAATTGTCGATTACCAGTCTTTGGTAGAATATTACTATTCCCTGGCCTGTTTAAACAACGTTATTACAATTATACCTTCGTACAATACATTTATCAATGTACTGTATACGATAGAAAACTGACTAAATATGATGTATAGTTATAAATAGTTATTAAAATAATATTGTTTCATATATTAAAATAATATAATCTTTGGAATAATCAGACAAAATATACGGATAACCTATAAGCTTACATTACCTTAATCCCAATCGGTAAGTTGAATTAAAAATTCCATAATTTCGTACGTTGTTTCTTAATGTTGTAATACTACTGAAGATTCCACCTTTTCCACTTTGATATTGTATTATTTTATGAAACAATTGAGACTGAATCCCAATTTTCTGAATCGCACAAATATTACGTGCAATCACCGAGCTAATCATTGTAACGTAGTTTTGTAAACGTAATATTTTTTAATTACTTTACTACTTAATTATACAACATGAAGCGACTTGAATATTATATAAATTACGTGTCACGCTACTCTTGGAAATGAAAATCATTTGCTTCGGCTTATTTCATACTGTGTCGTCTGCTGCTACCGCAGTGTTGCATCTGTATGCTCGAAGATAAATATGCCGGTAGTTTCATGATCACTGATAATATTTTGGAATC
>JARPRG010000325.1:1179003-1190015 GCA_031001745.1 Hartigia nigra | reverse complement strand
TATTCCGTCGCTCACTGCCCTCTTAGAAAGAATCACAGTACACCCGCGTCCATTAATACTTATGAAATCTTTGAAATAACAAAAATTATTATGACATATTTTAATTCAAACAGATAATAGAGATCTTCCAATTGCACCTAATACAATTTAATCGGAGCTACGAATAATTTGAGGCTCGTACGCTGTTCGGCTATTACAGAATTATAATAAAATCCAATTATATGATTGTTTAATAATCAGAGATATACGTGACAATAGTCTGAAATTATAGTTATCATTGTCAAAGTAATCCAGTCGTTCGTATTTCTAGGGATTGTATCACTGATGATTGGGCATTATTACTAAAACCCCAAAGGGAATACGCGTACGATATATTCTTTCTATTTATTTTTTGCTTTCCGATATTGTACACATATATATGTATTGTACATATATATATATGTACAATGCTTAAATTTAAAGTGCAGCCATCCTGTGTAAATATAGCTTAACGCAACTCGTAATAACTGTAAACATTTTGTATATAAAGATATATTAGACATTATAATTTTCCCAGGGTTTTGGGACAATGAATCGTGCGTTAATTACTTCGATATCGTATGATATAGTTAAGGTGAGGGAGAATTATAGAAACATAATGATATTAAGAGAGAGAGAGAGAGTCGATAATATATAATAAAAAATCTCTGTACAGAATAACGTTGAATAAATTGATGATTGTACGGCTCTTTAGTGCGGACGTTCGAGGAGCATATTTTTTATCGAGTATTTATATATTATATTAAATATATAATAATCTAAGGATATTGTTGCGTTTACGTTAACCGTATCCTTAATGAAGAGCGACGAGAAGAGAGAAATGCGAGAGAAAAGAGAAATGAGTGTGCCCCGTCGGATCGTTGGGAGTCGTCAGAATCGAAGAATATCTAATGTATACGTATATGCAACGAGAAGAATGCATTTTTTTAATTATCGTTGCGTCATTGAAGAACCGAATCTGCGAGGCGTCAAAAGTTTCGTTAAACGTATTTTTTTTTAGATTAATAATTTGGCCAATACGTAATCGTATTAAGAAGGAACTCGGTACGTTTTTTTTTTGCTGTCTCTATACTTACTCGATTAAATATGACTCTGGACGCTTGTCAATCTCAATGGATGTTTCGAGTGCAAGAGAATTGCAGCGATGCATTGTATGTCAGGGTGTAATTTTTAAAGGGCGTAAGGGATTAGTGCGCATACGCAATGACGTATGACGTCCGTCCCCTGTGCGCACGCCATCTTGTGCCAACGATAGTACTAATTAAACTCGACGATTATGGTTCGGTTTCTTTTCTTTTTCATAAACTCCAACAATTGAAAATTGAAAAAGAAATTAACTCGTCTGAAAAATTTTAAAAGATCATTACGAATGGATTTTATTGTATTGCGCTCTTTTTTTGTTGTTCGCGTTCTTTTCTAATTTTTTGTCTTCTTCTGTTTATATGGCGATCGTACATTCTCACGTAGTAGGGTACCTATGCGTTTACCCGTTTTATCATTTGGGAATACAATCAAAGGCTTTCAAATGATGTTAGTTTAAGTCAACGTGGATTTTATGGATGATAAATTAATCAAATGTCTTATCACGCTAAGTAATGTCTGCGCTATAAAATGGATTGCAAGAAAAAATCATGTGTTTTCAGTGGACAATAACCGGTAACCCTCTTTATAAATTCAGTATAGAAACTGCAAAGTTATTAGTTAAATAGACTGCTGTCGTCCACATAATTAGCACTGCACGAACGAAAAACCTATGAAAAATAATTTTAACTTAAAAAAAAAATGATCCTATATTTCAACCAATAACTTTCACAGTTCGTTCCTTTAATTAGAAGCACATTGGGGTGCGCAAGGTCTTTAAGTTAATTATTTTTCATAACACAGCGATTTAAAGTAATGCTCGCAATCGGACGTAATCTAGCCCACGCGACCAGTCTAAGGTCAACCAATTTATACGTATACATTTATAATACATTTATAACGTATTATACGGATACACGACAAATGAAGTGTATCCGTATAATACGTCTGCTACGTTATCATTGAAAATAAAATATCAATTAAATTATAAGAGAAATACGTCCGCGAGAAATAACATAATTAGCCCATTGAATGGATGACCATAAAATTCTATATAGATCAATTAATGAAAACGTTCTAGATTCAAAAATATCGAAGCCAATGTCAAGAATAAATAAATGACAAGGACGTTATCAATAAAATTCGTATATAAATGTATCGTTGATGATAAAAATTAAACCTAATACAGATTGCTGTTACCAGCTAGTTTATCGTCAGGCATTACGTATCATAATGGAGGCCAGATGGATGAAAAAAGTTGGGACTTAAAGAAGCAGCGAGATGCCCGAGGGCGTGATGCGACCGTTGGTAGTGATGCCGCTGGTGCTGCCACGCCCGGATACTTCTTCTAGCACACCGCAAGAGGAGCTCCAGTTACACTTCAGCGCGTACCACCTCAGTGAGATGCTTCACCTTTCATCTTCCACTTTGTCCATACTATTCCAACCATATCATCTATATATACATTGCATAGCAAGACTTTCAATCCGTTCACCAGCTGTACTGGTATCTCAGCCGGTACGTATAAACCGCGCCACTTCGTCTTCCATCTCAAAAGACGGCCACACCTTGGGATCGCCACATCGCCACCCTGACCCAACGCCTGCTTCCTTCTCGTTCCACTTCTCCCTATCAACCTGTTCACGCTTCACCGACTCGGCTCCTTCACCTAGCCTCAACCCGGATATCCATATTACACTGAATACCGCATAATTATGCAGCAAGAACTAAGTGACTCGGAGGCCATAGTAATTTCGGAGAAGATGCTCAGGATAATCTGTTTCGGCTTGTAAAAGAGACCTGATAATTCTAAGAATGTTTAATGTATTATGGTAAAGTGATAAAAAAAAAAAAAAGGAAGAATATTCAAAATAGACCTTCCTGCTATTCCATGTAAAAGGTATATGTCATTGGTAGGCTGGAATGTAGCTTTGCAGATTCTAATTACGCTACGTTAATTACAATCACGAAAAACTGACAAGCTCTTTGAACTTTCCCTTTCGATTATACGCGGTCGCTTCTGTAACTGTAGTTGTGCGTAATGCAACTTTTTTTCTGTAAACTTTTCCTGGTATAACTCTCCTTTTAAAGGAGCGCGCGTAACGCAGAAGCAAGCTGGCTGAGCCGCTCGTGTCGTCTTATTTTCGTATGCGACGCTCGTACGTAGAAAAGTCGTTACAATTAGGAGACGCACAATAAGCCATGTTGAGGTCCCTTTCGTTCGATCCGTTAAGCAATTAAATCACTTTCTTTTTCTCGATGCGATGGATTTCACGGCTTAATTACTTCTTGGCTTTACAATGTTGTTAATTGCCTTTACTTACTATGGTATAGATTTACTTTGTGTGGTATACTGCACATCATTCGCCTTTACCTAATATGCTATACTTCAGCGTCTGAGCACACGTCGAGTTAAAGTTTGATTGTCATTACTCTCGGAATTCTGAAGTTAGAAACAAAGATTAGTTTGGATGAAAATTTGTCATTAGGCTTTTCTTACTTTTTATTTGTATTAATAGGGAGGATAGCGTGAATATGTCATGTGATTTTATGTGTTTATATGGCTTTTTTTAATAAATGAACGGAACATTGTTACCTAATGGCAATGTGGAGTGGTGAGGTCAATGTCGCTTCTACGATGACTCGAATGGTCGCTGTCATGAAAAGGAAGTCAAAAAATGGCAGTGGCACGATTTACAAAGCGATATGAACGTGAAATAGTGTTTTATTTTTTACCTATTTTTTTTTCTCAAACGCGGAAACTAGTAATTTCCTTAATTCAAATGTATGCGGAAGGAAGTGTAACATAAAAGCACAGACATGATGATTCGTGAAAAAAAAAAAAATTTGGTATATTATTAATTGTGCATATATGTTTCTTTGATTGTTTGAATATTATATATATAAATATTGATTTTTTACAGTTAATGTATCCAATAAAAGTATTGGATTTTGCAAAAGGCCTGTGGATGTATGACGAAAGGAACAGTAGCCCTTTCACATGACCCCAATTTCACATTATACATACGATACGTGTACCTTGGGCACCTGGGGCAAGGCAAGGACCAGTTTTTAATGCACTTGTCAGTTAATTCTCTTTATCTTCTTTTTTTTTTATATATCCATACATCCGATCCACTTAATTGAAACGTAACAATGAATATCCTGCGGTTAATCACTTGACCTGGCATTTCTGATCAACGGTATTGCTTAGGCTCAAAATTGTCTTGCGAAGAAGCAATCTTTCAGTCAGAAATCAGTGGACTTGCGTACGTTTTACAAACGTGTAAAACAATTGTGAACGTCTGGGAGACGTTATTTCCAGTTGCGTTTAATCTCTAAGTGAAAATCCAGAAAAAATAAATGTTTGGCGAATCATACGTATAGAGATTTAAATAAAAACGAACGGGAGATTCAATAAAATTTGCATCAATCTAAAATATTCAGTTTCTCATAACCATCAAAGAGAATAAAAGAGAATGTTTCTTGACTGCCGGATAAATTTTCTTGTCTTATTTATCTCTTAATTCGTTTATTTATTACGCAAGAAATTGATTAGATCATGCATAAATTTTTTCTTCGCTTCCCGCCGCAGTATCAAGCCTTTAACTCTCTAATCAATCATCCGCGATACGTTGAGATGTAGAACATTAAAAATTTGAAGAAGCTTCTGAATCGAGTTTGTGAGAATTTGTAGTCTGCCGGTGCAGAGTATCGCGAGAAGTTAAACAACATTTATAGTGTGTGAAGGATATTCGGATGCTAAGGGTCGGAGGGTTGAGAGAATTTTGCGGCGTTTGGGGAGGGAAGAAAGTTTCAAAGTAGCCAGACTGCCTTAGGCAGTCAGTACTCGCCAAAAAGCATCAGACAGGATGAACTTTAAAGATGCCTTAATAAATTGGAGCGGATCGAGATTGTCGAATTGAAAGCGAAAACAACCGTAAGAACAAAAGTAGTACGAACGAATTAGAAATCACAGAGATATTGAGAAAAAATAAAAACTAATCTTATACTCTTATTTTTTGGATAACCCCCCCGATACATATACGACGACAAAGCTGTCTAGTTTATTATTCAAAACATTTATAGGACACTTAAGCTTAACGGTTTTGTATTGCTCACTTGAAAAAGTTCAATTTAACGATTCACGTTTTTCCTCAACTATACCATATCACAAATTACAGGTAATATTATTCACTGTTACAGTCAAGTTTAGCTTGGCACTGTAAAACACCAAAGCAACGACGTATACAGGAAGATCGTAAAGACTAGTTACTTCCCATCTATAACGGGATTCGTATTATATTTTCACTAGACAAAAATCAGTTTTCCCCTAGTATTTATCTTCGAAATATACATAGATATATTTTGTCAGTTCGTATTCGCTATTACGACAGAACGGTTTTGATAGCCATATAACAAAAAGAAAAAAAAAGGAAGAAAAATATCCAAACATAATTTGCATACTACTGTCAGTCTCAACCGATCTCCGCCCATTCTTCCTGATCTTTGTCAATCCCACTTTTGATATCCAATGTCGAGAGTGATTAGTCAAGCTTTACGCGTGACCTTGAGTTAATGACCCGCAACCAAGGTAGAGCCATTACAGACGTCAGATGAGGTGGTGTATTACATTTGGAGTGGTGGAGCGTCAGAGTGGGCGAGGAATAGTATGCAGAGTGAGAACGGCCGATCATTTCATCCTGTTATGAACTCGAATGGGCGGTTCCGTTAACCAGCGCAAAGTCATTTAGAGCAGGGTACAGTAGAGGTGCGGCCTTTCTCCATTTTTTGCATACATTCCAGTAAGATCATCAGCGTGCTACCACAACTACAAAACTATCTACACTGAAGAACACGAATTATCCTAGTCCATATAAATATATCCCTCTGTAACCACCGCTGACAGGTAAGTAGCTTACAGGAACCATAACCTATAGAAAAATCCGTGAACCGTTCTTTCGGCATTTTTTGTAAGTAACCAGTCACAAAAACAAAGAAAAATGCTATTCTTTTAACGGTTTACCTATCAGAACTATGTCTCGATTATCTAGATCAGCTGAGAAGAAATTATCCCAAATTTTACTTTTCTCAAGAATTCGCTTCTATCTACGTTCGTATTGTCGTTCTTCGTTTACGTTTTTTTTTTTGTTTGCTGATACTATTGTACGTTTCCTGTAAGATTATTTCAGACGTTACAAGGATCTTATGTATGGTCTGTCACAATGGCTTCATTATCTTCAATATTACTTAAATAACGGATGGGAAAGATCAGTAAAGTATTCAAATTGTACCTTTACTTCCTCGAGAATGGATAATGGTTCGATCACGTCCTTGCGAGGTTCACCACGCTGCTGTATCACAATCCTTGTCGATTTCATGATGGTCGATAAAAAGCCGCAAGAATATCTGTGTGAATGTAGCTTAACGTGACAGAATGTCAGTTCTTCAAATTATCTTTGATGCTTTGTGTATGTATATATATATATATATTGATTTACATTATAAGTTAAATATAGCTATATATAGGTATATAACTCTGGCGTCCAGTACTACCGGGTAAGTACCGGTACTACCGCGATCGGTTTTATATTTCCAGGATGGGTGCGTGTGCGGTCGGGATGCCACTTGTAAACTTACCCAAGGTTTTCTAGTCGACGATTTGTCGGTCGCCATGCTCGTTACTCTGAACCTTACACTTTGAAACAAGAGAACACGAGTCCTTTTCTATTTCCATATCAATTTATTAGTTTTATTTCCCTATAGGCTTGCTGTAATAACAAGATAAAACTTTGATCCGTATTTAATGAATTATACAAGTCAAACGTTCGATGGGTTCTGATATGTCAAACGTTAGTTTCAAAATTCGTCATTAGCTGGCGCAGATGATGAATGAATAGCGCGAGAGCAAGGAGTTCTTTATTCTTATTTAAATCAAATTCGAATAGTTCATTGGGATCGGCAAGTTATTTAAAAATGGCGATTGACGGTGATTAGTGGTTAAGTGAAATCAGTGAAAATTACAAGTATATCAATGTACGACTAAAAGGAATAGCTTTGTCGGCATCTCTTTTCTATATAAGTATAATCGTTAATTTTCTACCGTATCTATTTTGCTTTCTGTTTACTTCTTTTCAAATCCTCTTTTTTTATTCACTATCCTGCGACCCTGATACACGGGAACATGTGTCTGTACCATTATCGATATCGCTCAAGAAGATGGCAGCTTCCGGCATTGTCACTAGACTTTCCATTGGCGTCTCACAATCATCTTAATTACGTAGGAAACACGTAGTCTTTTTTTAATGTGTATTACCAAAGTGGTCAAGAAGCGTGAATCAGTATAATAACAGCGTGCATCGGACAACTTTTCACCTAGTTTATTCTCTATGTATCCTCTCTGCACTCTCTATTACTCAAGTGCAACCTAGGCTATTCAACTCAGATGTAATTCCGGAGATAAGTAAGTACGATACGGGATTCAGTTGGTAACAAATTGCATTTCCCTATATACGAATACTTATCAGATAATCGATTGAAAAAATGATTAAAAAAAAAAATAAAAATTTCCTATACCATAAATCCCTATAGGTCTATATTATAAATATTAGTGATAGAAATTCTCAGGGGAAAAAAAAAACACTAAATAAAATCCCATACTATTTATAGTACGATCATCATTGATGGGATGCTGGAATAAAAAAGATGGATTTAAATTGCCCAGATCCGGGATCCAAAACAATTTAATTAACGGTATATAAATCGAACGAAGGTAGAGGCGTCCTCGCTGCATACGTGTTCTAAAGATTTATCCCGTCGGTCCACTTGGCGGAGGCTGTAAGACGCGGCTAGGTAGGTACGTAACTGGCGTTCCGTTTTTGTTTCCCCGCCTCTCGTAATTATCGTCTTATTTTCACGGAGCAGAGTGATACGGAAGCGTTTGTTATAATTGAGACGAGGCAGCTCGTTACTTGCTTTGTAGTTGTTAATACGGCGCGCGTTAGCTAACCAAAGGAAAATCCAGGAGTCAATCCATTTGAGGGAGGTTCCTCTGGCTGCTGAACCTTGCAGATGAGCCTGAAACTAGTTCTGTAGAAAAAGGTCTCCGTTTCAAATGTAAAATAAAGGCTTATCTATCATTACGGATACTGTGGTGGTTGTTGGACCTTATAGAGATATCACATTTCATATGGGTCTTGAATTAAAAAAAAAAAAAATTCTATCGTATTGTACAGGTTTGACAGAATTGAGATTGATACAGTGTGCCGGATGCTGGACAGGAAGCTTATCATCCTGTATCGTTATATTGATTTACCTACTCATGATCGCTACCTTGGTTCTACCTTTTCTTTAGTACTCACTTACTTCGCCTGAAGTTGATTAGTATTAATCTTGTTTAATTCAGCCACTTTCTAGCCCTTTGCTGATCTTGAATACCGATACCCTTTTAACGTTGGATTCTAGCTTCTACCCGCCTATGTAACTTCGCTGGTTGGATCTCCAATCCGGACTACGTTTATAAGAAAAACAAAAGTATACAGGACAAAATAAATGTAAAGGTAAGAATATTACACAACATCCGAAGTGGTAAGCAAATTTAACTTTGTATACAATAATACACGAATATACAAAACGTATATGGTACAACGTACACAAACAAAAGAATACATAAAACTGAACCGAACAACTTAATAATCACGATATATGGATTTTGTTCGATATAACAAGAAATTAAAGCATCGATTTGCCTATTCGACAACAACAATAAGAACAACGGTGTAAAAACCGTACAACCGTAACTATCTTTAAGATGGAGAATCAAAGTATCTTCAGGGCGGCAAGTTGCGACGAAGCCGACTCCTCTTTTGCGCTCCGGGCGGAGTCACTGACCGTCCCCTCTTGAAACACCCTGGCTTAACCATGCTCTTTCTCCACGGTCCATACGAACATATATACACACGTATGTTGATCCTCATATGCGGATAGACGCACATTAGAATAATTCGTACGCACACGGTGTCAGCCATTACTACGCAGTAGCGACAGCAACAGCTTTTGCATTCTGCGAGCACGTATTCGTGAACTCCGCGTGAACATGCACGCGGCACGCCTCATTACGCCGAACGCATGTACATTTTTTTTTTTTCCTCGAGCCATCCCGTTTCTTGTGAATACGCCTTAACCCTTTCATTTACTAAACCTAACCTGTCTACCCTATATATATATATATATCCTCACCGCACCTCATTCATCTTATCTATCGGGATGGACTTTTATTGCTTCGACTATTCCTAACTAGCGTACACTTCAACGATTTGTGAACGCGATAAGACGTCATGGAAAAATAAGCAATCTTAGGATTCGTTTCTATTAAGCTGTTGGCGGAAACTCGTTCGTGCTCGTTAGCGGACATCTTTGATGGGGCTTAACGTCGCTTCGGCTTTTCCACTTCCTTCATTATTTCTACAGTTTGTCTTATCCTGTCTTGCATAATATAGAGTGATGGGGAAAAAGTGAACTATTATTATAATGCTTTTGTTTATTGTTATTAGTTAAAGGATTTTCTGATTTTTCAGATGTCGATAGGTGCATGCATAAGAAGAGTGGTAAAGAAATTGCGTTCCATGAAGAAATCTCAACGTTCACTCAGCTGTTTATTGAAACATAAAATAATGGTGCTGCTTGTCAATCGTTTATACTAATTATTGCTTTTTGCAAATTATTTCTCTGTCTTCCGTAACGTGTTTCCCATTAATAAATTGATACGTTACCTTTTATTCTTTTTGTTTTATTTTTAAATAATTCACACGCGCAATGTCTTTAATCGAACTATTAATTGCTGTCACTTACCATAGTGGTAAGTGAACGTTTTAAACATTATTTTTCTTGATCATACGAAATAGTTCCTTGGGTGTCTTGACAACAAGTTCTTTACTTACTAAGTACATTGAAATTAAAATTATCTATCGGCAATTTCACAACGGTCGGTAAATGCAACGTGGTGCGTCCTACCACCTGAAGTTAGTTTCAAACCCCGACTAACGCTAGGAGAGTCACTCTAGAATCGTTTATGTTCCTTTGTGATTTCTCGTGTTCTAAAAATTGCAAAATTTATTCCTATATCGCATATCAAAAAAATGGACTACGTAGATTCTGTAATAAACTTTTTGTCCCTATACTTTTATACCTACATTTATATGGATTTCGCAGTAATTATTTCGTACAACAACATCGCTTGCGATCTTCAAGCACGCAAGTGCTGTCGGGTAATTGAAAGAAAATATATCAAGTTCCGCGACAGCAAGTTCCGTTAAGTTGATATTTCTAAAGAAATTCGCAAACGGTATTTTGGATCTTCAACGTGTCGTTTTGCGAAAGCAAGGCTGAAGGAGCGTCGACTGGACGGTAGCTATTAAAAACAATTTTTTTTTTGAAAACGGGTTTAACGTAATTCCCGCGAAACCTGCTCAGTCAAATCTCATGAAAAATTGTCAATTATTGCAAAACATTTTCTCTAATAGTCACCTAATTTTCGAGAGATCTAATTAAACGGCCGTTAAATATTTATAAATCCTAATGAGGTTGCTGATTTAAAAAAACAATTTCACTCGCGTAAGCAAGGAATACTTTTAAAAAAGAATCTAAGAGGCGATATAAAAATTGTAATGTCCATGAAGACGGACGCTAACGACCAATAAAATCTATTCGCGAATATGGAAGATCAAAGTTCATTCGTTTTCAAAAGACGATAAATCTCGAGAGAAACCGATCACTCATTTATTATTCACCAGAGACACTCGATACTAGAGTGTATCGAGTAGTAGAACCACTCGTGTAAAGCATTCGCCTAACGAATTGTTACGCAAATAAATCCAACGATAAGTAAAAGATGG
>JARPRG010000325.1:1158654-1170549 GCA_031001745.1 Hartigia nigra | reverse complement strand
AGGTAAGGTAGGTAAGGTAGGTAGGTAGCACAACTTGGTGCTCTGGACTGGGATGAAGGGTGAGTATGTATTATCTATATGTACATAGATAGAAGAGGGTGAGTAGTATTATAGATATAGTATAGAAGGCGCCATACTGGCCCGTTCGCTCGGCCGACTGGCATCCCGAGAAATTTAATAAAAATACAGTTGGATCTACAACCGTTAGCAGTGCAAGTATCCTTAGAAGATACCAGCTGCTAGCGACGGCTGCGACAACGCTTGGCCAATTTTACAACGATGTTGGGTAAATTTGATTTTTTGCATTTTTTTTTTTTCCCGCCAATTCAAAAATCTTGACGGTCGTTATTGTACGTATGCAATGGCCTCGTGATTTTCTTATGAATATATCTATACCCGTTGTATGCTTTGTTACGAGTGAAGAAGTCATTGGTATCTGTAAGTATACTGATTTATACTTCTCAGGAGTCGTCTTGGCTATAACGTGTAAGATGTTTTGATTAATGGCAAACGTAAGGAATGATTTTTATTGCGCAAGGATTTTCAAGGAATATCGACAGTCCACGACGGATCCAACGATAGAATAATTACCGGTAATACCGGTTCCTGCCAGAAGGATGACCGACCTTATTTTTCTGGGACATCATTTTGTCAATCGCTTATAAGAATATTCGTATACATTTAATTCGCCATATTGCTTGGATATACTGCAAGAAAAGTATCGGTTCAATTCTAATTGACAATTCATCTCGAATTTCTATACTGTAGTGTGTTTATAAATTACAAAAATTTTTATTTCCTTTTTAATTGCACCGTCATAAATAACAATGTTGTTATTGAGTAAATACGCGGGTCTTTTACTTTTACCCCGACGGAAGAATTTTTAATTCCCGCGGTAAAATTTCATCAGACAATTCCCAGTATATTACATCGTCATTCAAACCTTTCCGTAATTCCCTGGAAAGAACGGCTTTTTATTCCCAACGTTGGTACCCCTCCAAAAGCCAAAGGCCTTGAGAAAAGATAATCTTGATCTTCCTTAAGAGGAATTCACGGCACATTAATGCCCAACGATTCCTGGACACAGCGTGTCTAATTCCGAAGATGATAACAGTAAACAACACCGGTTCCAAGCGGTAGGTTCAACCTTGTTGTTGTTGTTGGAAACAAAATCGAGCCATAAAGTCAGTGCAACCACGACGCCACGACAAAGCATCATAATGACAGTCATTGTTCGCTGTCTTAAAAAAAAAAACAAAAAGAAACAACGATAAAAACAACACCAGCAATTCCTTTTTCAACAACACATGTACGAGTCATCAAAAACTCGTCATACAACACTACGTACAGTGACCAAAATTAAAAGTAAGTAACAAGGACAAGGACGTCTAATACAAAAAAAAAAATCTAATCCACTATTGAATCAAAAACAAAAAAAGCATCAAAACCCAAAGAAAGTTGGTCACGGCACTTACAGCAATACCGTTGTTCGTTGTTCGCTGTACAACAGGGAGAAGGCGAGCAAGGCAGGAGGTTAGGCAGGTAGATGCATTTCGCTCTCGGACGAACAATGCACGGAAAAGTACGAGGAAAAGAAGAAAAAAAAAAAGAAAAAGAAAAATAAAAAAAGCGACGCCACCGTCGCCGTTATGGAGTTCAGGGGCGCTCAAGTTGTTTTGCTTGCACCTTTTGCAAAAGGAGCGAGTAGGTACAGAGGCAACTGAGCTGAATGAACCCAACGGTAGTTGCTTGCACCACTAGTGGCCTACTCTTATTCCTCCACCTCCATGAGCGCCAGTACTGTGTTCGCTCCTTTTCTCGTCCTTCCACGTCCTTCCTTCGTCCTTCTTCGTTCCATCTCAGTCGACTTCGCTCTATCTCCATTCCACCTCATTCTACCAGCTACAACTTCTGGCTACGACTCTTGCTGCCGTGCTATTCCCTCCTACAGCTCTATACGTTAGATACCACCATACTACTCCTGCATCCATCCTGACCCTCCTCTTCCTTCATCCTCTTCACGGCGCTTCCTTCACCTCTCGACAACCTACTCAGTCGCGACGGTTCGCACCGACCCATAGCATTGTCGTTGTTGTTGTTGTTGTATACCTCGGTCCCTCTTACCCCGGTTCTATACTTGTAAGATGCCTTGACTGTGCCTCCTCCCTAACCCCCTCAACCTCTATCCATTTTACTCTATTTCTATTTCCCTTACTCCCCTCCTCAAGTTTCCCATAGCCATGTACCCCCCCTCTCTACCGCCCACCCACCGTACCTAACTCTTTCGCCTACCTTGCTCTACTGAAATAGTTAAGCAAGTTTCAATGAATCAACTCAACCGCCTCGCATTGCTTCCCTCATTCACCCACTTTCCACTCGCTCTTAACTCTGTATAGAAACTTATGCGACTAGTCGAACGTTAGCTTCCTTTATATAGGGAATAGACGATTGCCAATAATTATCTAGGGATAATCTAGTTTCTATCTATTAACGTCTCATTTACCATTGGCCAATATTATAGCCTAAGATTAACGAACACCTCATCGAACCACCTCATTCATATTGGTAACTCAAATCTTTCGTTTTCTGTTATTATGACTATGCCGAGTAGCCCATTCGAAAAGCACCTGGTTCGTATCCACTTAGCTCAACAATGCCAAAGGATACTTTTGGCTTGCGGCTTTGGACCCGATGACTACCAATGGTCACGCGAGCTACAAGTATGCCGTCGCTCGAGCGCAAGCCTTGCAAAAGCCGTAATGCTAAAGCTTTTTCCAGTTTGGCACACATCAAGGTGTTCATGCGATCACTCATTATAATCATACCTACCAACATCGTTAGCGGTTGCCATGGGTATAATACTCGTATAGTCAGGTAGGTATACCTCGTATGTCTATGGTGTGAGATTTCCATGGTACCCCCTACCTACACCATTCTACTCCCATGGTAAGATCATTCGCCGCTCTGATTAGTGATTAACGTCACTCGCCCGTTAGTTCGTTCGTCCGATTATCGTTCCGCCGCCATTTCTCCGCTCATCCGTTGTTCATACGGGGACACTTCAGTTCATAACGTCGCCTCCATTGTGGTACCTTATCCGATCTATCTCGGTCCGTTCTATCCACGTTCCTCCGTATGTGCATCATCGCGGAACGCGGTTCACTGGTTCAATTCTTTTCTGGATGCCATCTAATTAATGCTCTAATCTAAAAATATATATATATACTTTTTTCCCTCCTCTTTGCTACTACCAGCCACCCCACTCGCCACCTGAAGTCGAAGGGTCACACCGTTAGAATGGGAGTTTGGACGATTTTGATTTTTTGATAGAAACTTTCTGGCGGCAAATATTTTTCTGTTAATTTGATAACGGGATTGGGAAAATATATTGTTTTGATTGTCCGGAACTGTTTTTGTGGATTGTTATGATTATGTGATTTGCCGTGAGGCGTGGTCGACGTTCAGAGTACGATTAGAAAATATTGACAGGGCAATCCTGGTGTACACGAGTTTGAGCATATATTGACACGGCTATACTGGTCGTTTAAGAATTTAATAACGCGCCTGGATGTAGATTGAGCGATTCGGGAAGTCCAATTGGTAAATCATAAACGACACGTTCGGACAGTGCCGGTATAGATATTTCAATTAGCATTGCGCAAGAGGAAAGCGTGAGGTAGCGAAATCTTTCGAAAGAATAGTAAGATGCTGTAAGATTTTTTTTTTTAGGGTTTTTTGTCCGGGAGCAAATTGAATCAAATAACGATCGATCGATCGATCGATTATCGATTTTTTGATCGTATAAAACTTTCTTAACCTATTGACATTAGAGACAAAATCATATATATATAGGACGTTACGGTACCTTAGGCATTCCTATAAGACTTTTGCTTCTGTATATAATATTGTATTGTTCCGTTCGGTGTGTTACGGACTTTTTGTTTGTCTTTTTTATTTGTAGTACAGTAGCGTATTTTATGGCGCAACAAAGAACAAGAAAAATTATAAATATTGTACTGCGCTCCTGGGATAACGACCTGATGACATTGACTGTTTGTTACTTGACATTGAATCGTGGCTGCGAGTCATCGGGCGGCCATTGTGACGCGAGGAAATCCCGAGTTACTTTCACACCTTCGTCGTCCCACTCGATAACTGGCAGTTTTGCTCATTCCCACATTCCCTCGCTAACATTCCTCGACTCACTATTCATTCCTGCAGCAATTTAGACTTAAGTAAGTTTCAGTGTCTTGATCGTTTGCATTGATTACGGCAATCAAAATGAGTCGCACGACACCACGTGTCACCAATGAAAAAGATGTATTTTTAATTTTTCAAAATTAATTTAAAAAATTCACGGTAGACGAATGAGCTAAAATATTGTTTTATGGTAAATAATGCAAATATTATTTGACTTTGTATACTGCCATTAGTAATACGAGTATACTTATTGTTATAGGCATTTTATGTAATGGCTTCACTGTCATTAACTTTCCACACTGCTTTTATAGGCTGTTAACAATAACGTGGCAAAACATATGCAATGTAATATCGGTACTTGTTACGCGGTTATATTATAACCCATACTGAAAACACCTACATTGGCGCCATTATCACACTCGAGGGTTCAATTACGTTATCTTATTACTAGGACGAAGGAGCCGCTGCATCTCGCGTAATCGTGGCAAAACGGTTCAGTGCTAATGTGAACAAGCATATATGTTGTATTATTGTGTAAGGATGCGATGTGTATGTATACTTAATATAAACGTGTGTGTACATTATCGCGACGGTGGCGGTATCTATCTGAAAAATGTATCGAGGACTATTTATTCGCTTTGTGATAACTTCGTGACCTTTTGGCTGCAAGTGTTACGATTAAGTCACGATAGAGAGAGAGAGAGAGAAGGGACAAAAAGATACAACGAAAATTGCGAAATTAAAAAAAAAAAAGATCTAACGTCACTTTTTACAGACTTGCGTTTGTGGGTTGGTCTTTTTTGTTTTTGGAAAATAATTAAAAGCCATTACTTCCGGTTACAAACGAATTTTTTTTGGGTCGAATAATCGAATGGGAACGAATTGATTTGTTACTTTTTAATCGATGCAATTTATCGATTATCGTGATTACGTTAAGACGGTTTTTCGTTGTTGTTGTACGATGAAAATGCATTTACGTTGTGACGTATTACGACGCCAGGCGTCGTTTTTGTTGTTCGAAAATATTGGACGTCGTAAGTATAAATGTTTAAGCGTGTCCTCTTGGTTCGCGAATGACGGATGTTATTTTCATACGTACAATTTGTGAGATCCGTGAAAATGGAAGTGAACGAGGAAAATGAATGTTTAACGTGGTCCAAGATAATCCGAAGTTACTCTTAATGCACTTTGCAGCAGCAATACCAGTTTTATGCCTCGATTGGTACTCGGTTATTATTTTTGTACGGCGAACAGTGGTCTTGTTTTAGAAAAAAAAAATGGAAGCGAATAAACTTGAAAATAATTTCGATTGAATTTAATCGATGGCGAAGCGTGAACTTTCAACTGGTTATGAGCCATTTGATGACACATAAGCATAACGTAAAGAAAAAAAAAAAAAACACTTAACGATACGATGTCATCAGTTACCAACCACACGATGCCATATCAAAATGATAATTCTCTTGATATTTTTATTTCGCAACTTCTATTTTTCAGGAAATAACTAACACCCTTTTCAATAACAAACGGTATTATTGATTTAAGAAAAGAAAAAGAAAGAACAAATTTTCGACGAAACTTTGAATTACGAACTTTTTGTACAACAAAATAGATTGTTCTGTCGCGGGCGTCGAGACGAAAGATTTTTCGAAATTTTTGTTGTTGTTGCTCTTTGTTTTTTTTCTGGGGTACTATCGAACCCCATAGAAGCACGCACGTATTCGAGAAGAGCGTCACGACGCCGACGACGCTCTTATTATTTCCAATGACAGGAAACCATAAGTCCGAGTTCCGTTACGAGCCGAGAAGATAATGAAGAGAACCAGTGTTGTTTTTGAAGTCCTAATGTCTTTCGGCCTTTTTCTTTTTCCCTCTTGTCTCTTTTCTCTTTTTTCTTCTTCTTCTCCTCTTATACATCCAACTCTGCACTTACGTATGTATATATACGCTTATGTTTTCCTTCGAATCTTCGTTGTTTCTCTCATTCCCGATTCTCCTGTTCGTGACGCGGATTCGTTGAAAATTCGAGGAGTTACATCAACATCAACATCTACATTAAAGATGGCCGCCATTCTATTTCTATAAATGTCACGCGTCCGCACGGTTTTCATATAGGCTCGTCATTCAATCGAAAGAGATAGCAAAAACAGGGGATTCCCCTGGTTCTTTTTTCTTCTTTGAGCATATTTTTTTCTCTTCATTTTATTCCCGTACGTTTCATCCTTCTTGTTGGTAATTGGCATATGCTGTTAGGTGGTAATTTTTTAATTTGTACTGCCTTCTGCTAGCTTATAAATTAAGATACATATATACATGCCCGTACACAATCATACTTGTTTGTATTGTTCTGATTACTTAAGACTCGTTTAACATTAAATTATACAAAAAGCTTAAAATTATCACTATTATACAACAGATTATGACAAGCGTGTCAGCAGTCAATAAAATATTAAATGAAAGATTAAAAAATTATAAACACGTTAAACTATATTTTTTTTGCGACCAAGAGGTTCGGCACACTTGTGAAAGTCGGTTGTTGTGCAAAAAGAAAAAAAAACAACACAAAATAATCCTCAAAAACATTCATATCATCGCATTGAGTTGTTTCGTAATTTAACGATTATTCTTCGGGTCACTTATGAAAATTGATAAGTTAAACAGAATTGAGGAAAAAGTCGATCCGAAAGTTTCAGTATTATAACGCCGAGACGCGCCGTATGAATTTTGTCAAGATGAATCTCAAAGTCCTGAGGTTCGATAGAATTTTTTTTTATTTTTTATTTTTGTACCACGTTGCTGTTCCCTGTTGCTGCCTGTCATCTTTCTCGCTGCATCCGTGTACGATACACGTGGTGTGCGTGACACACATGAGACGATGACAGGGTGGTTCTGCCACGTGTGACATGAAAAGAAATTTGAAAAAAAAAAAAATATATATATATATGAGAAAAGTCTCAGCAAGATTTCAAGAAGTATTTTACGCTTACGAGTCATTTCAAGGCCTAGCGAGATAAAGTTCGAATAAAAATGATTTCTCGCACAGCATCCGACCGAGATCAACAAACTCTCCTCTGACCGTCTCCCGATGCATGTGTATGTACTTACAAGTGCACTCATAAGTGACGTCGACGCAGCATCCCGTGCTGGGTCCAGTTGGATCATACAGATATCCCTTTGAATTTATTAAAACGGCGCGTTGTATATATTTATTACTGATTATCTCGCTGCTATATGATTTTCGAAATTAAAAAACAAATTAATAACAAAAATCCTACATTAGTTTTCAGACTAATTTCTTGACTTTTTCGTGACGTTTCTTCGCAGTTCTACATAATAAATTAAATATACTCACACGAGTGACTTCTCTATACGTACACACGCGTCTCATCCTATATACATATACTCACGCAGGTGCAAGAGATGCTCGGACTGCCTACGAAGAGTCGCCGTGGGACGTTAAACAGGTTTGACTAACGAGATTTTATTTTCGATTAATTAACGTTCGCGTCCTTTTTGTTTTTCATTTTCTTTTTTTTTTTTTGTTTCGTTTCAAAAGCTTTTTGATCGCTCTAGCAGGAAGATTAATGCCAAGGTGATCTGCGCCTATTTTTGTGACAATTAATTCGGTCAATTTCACTGTTGCTAATAGGCCTTAAAACTTATAACGAATTTTCCAAAAAAAAAAAGTTATGGGAAAAATTTATGGTAGAAAATGAAGAAAAGAATTCTTAAGCCGTTAAGACTGTCTTTAGTCTCTAATTTTTTTCCCTCTCTCTCTCTCGCTTAGACCGTACGTGCCTAAAGGGACAAGCATATTCGTGCCGGATGTGCTCTGAAACGTTAAAGCAGTCGACTTTAGTGCTCTCGTGTAATCACGCAGCAATAACAGATATTTAGCGAGTAAACTCAAAGTCATCAACCGATGACCAGCACTTCTTTCGAAGCAACGACCGTAATTGGCTCGTGGGTCGTGGCAGCGATGCGAAAGAATTCACAATTAATATTGCCTTTAACGGTAACTGTCCTTAATGACTCGAGGACTTTGCTCGCGATATTTATTCAACCTGTTCTAAGCAGATATTAGTAAAGGAATATTAAAAGAATAATAATCGTATCGTTTACATCAATTAACACTGAATTTGTTTCATATCAACAAAAAAAAAAAAGGTCACTCTGTTATCAAAACCAATGAAAAACTGATTGACCCAATGCCAATGCATTCCTAGTGACTTTTCGAGCGTCCAATAATCACCTGGTGAAATCGATACACCGAATGCTCTATTTATTTATAATTTCAGAGCACTGCTTTTAGAAGGATCCTAATCAAGTAAATGCTTGATTAATTAGCTGGGACAAATTTGAGAAATTTAAAAGCATTAACGTAATTAACGACTAGGGCAATCAACGTATGATATACGAATAAGGTGAATAAAGGATGTATGAGTGTATGTCAAGTATAGCGAAGTAGTAATGGCTCTAGCAGACCAGACACGCTCCCATTAAACTTGACCTCTTATTATAGTTCATTCATTGTACGACTGAGCAATGATTTGGGTGAGTCAGAGTGAAAATTTTTGTTTTTTTTTAAATTAAAAACAGAGTAAGAGGCGGGTGGAGGAGGAAGTTTGGATCAAAGAAGAAAAGTTATGGAACAAGGACCGACCAGTGGTCAAGATCAACGCGAATCGTAGTACGGAAAGACGTAGAGACCCAAAGGCGCACCAAGATCTCTGGCGACGCTCTTTGTGTTTCGATCTCTCGCAGATTACTTTCGGATTTATCTACATCGACAGATCGTTGACCGGCACGATTCATATTAGATCGAAGACGATTGAATGGCGAGAACGCGGTAACGGTGGTTGTTGGTTATCTTTGTTATTTTTTTTTTTCATGCTCCTTTCTTTCTTTCTCCGTCATTCTCTCTTTCTATCAGGTCCTTTTTCTTCTGGTTTATTTTTTGTCTTCTTCCCTTTCTCTGTTTCTCTCTCTCTCTCTCTCTTAGCTCATTCATTTTTTTCTAATGCCTTTACCCTACACTGTTCTTCGTGCTTCTCCTTTATTAACGGGCCGCGTCGATTAAAGATTCGTTCGTTCTTTACTACCTGGACAGAGTGGTGACTGTCGAATGGCCGGAATGCGTTTGACTTTTGGATTAATTCGCTCAGCTTCCATTTTAACTCTTTTTTTTTTCTTCTATCTGTAACGAATCGTAACCGACATGAATTTTTTGATCTAGAAACGGAACGATGGAATAATGAGTTTGAAATTAATGGGATATTAATAATGGGTAGTATTCGTGTATATGTGTATTTGGGGGAATTTATTTATTTATTATTTTTTTTAAGTAATTCTAAAAAGTGCTATAGTACTTTCGACGGATCAGACGAGAATCAGGGATATGCATTTACGGGTGTATAAGCGTATGGATGGTGTCATTTGCGCAAATGAGAATTCGGATGGGAGGGGAGTGTCGTCACGTAGCGAAATGTAATTCGAGATTCTTGAACCTCTTGCAATTAACGAAAAATTTCAAATGGAAAAAAAAAAGACGTCAAAGAAAGTAGGTACGTTGCTCGTTGAATTTTTTAACCTAGCGATCCCGAATATTCGCAGCCCGTGATTGCGGCACAGCAGCGATTATATAGGTATCAAGCGGACTTCATAGAGAAGCGGTTGGATTTCGCGACTTTAAAAAGTTCCTCGTTACTAAATTGCAAAGCGGTAGACGCCGTCCGTCGGTACGTAAAAATAAAACGTCGATACTCACGACGAAAAGAAATTCATCAGCCGTCAAAGCGGTGGGGTGGATAACCGTTGAAAGTAGAAAAAAAAAAAAATTATCTCTCAACATACCATAGACAAAAACCCATCCAACTTGACCAGCGTGCGTGTACTTTGAAATTGCATCTGCCGTCTAGTCCAATATTATATACGTATATTTGCAGGAGACCATTAAAAAAAAAAAAAGAAAAATGAATACTCCAGTTTACACATCGTTTACGTAGTTCCTTGGGACAGAATCTCGCGTAATAGCGTGCAAAGAAAAAACGCTTAAGACCAAAGAGAAAGAAAGGAGGAGGAACGAATCGGCATGGTTGGCTATGACGTGCCGAGGAAGATGATGGCTGGGTAGAAGGAAAAGGAGCCAAGTGAAGAAAGAAAAGCAAAAGAAAAAGAGGAAATAAATAAAGAAGCGGTAGTTAAAGGACTAATCGTCGAAGGACGTCGATGCTGCTTTAAAAAAGAAAACCAAAAAAAAAAGCGACGCCGGCGCATCACAGTGGCGTCCCATGCACGTCGTACGGGAGCTCAAAGTTATCAATAGGAAAAGAATGACGCGTAGTCAGCAACGAGGCGTTGGTGTTAATTGCGCGTCTGCATCAAAGAGGGCAGAGGCATCGCGAGTGCCGCGGAATGGGCAGAGCCACTGAAAAGGAGAGACTCAAACTTTGCACAGTTAGTCATCGTGCGGCGCGGACGATTCCTCTGAGGTTGATGACATCTTCTCCCACCGCATCAAGGGATCCTCTTTACTCCCCTGCCGCCAGGGCCCGCCAGAAGTCAATCGGCTACGACCATGCCCCACCACCACTTGGACTGACTCACGTGATCCCGTTTAGCTGTCTCTGTCGCGCTCGATCAACACGGCACTGTCGTTGTCTTTATTTCTCTCCCTTTCCCGACGGGACAGAACGAAGACAGTGCTGCCCCCACTACTAATCTTCGCGCCACGACACGTTGCACCGGACACGCATTACGCGCGCCTGTCTTTGCACGGAATAGGTTACGTTCGACGTAAGGACTCGTTTAAATTTGTTTTCAGCGCTCGCTGCTGCGAGTCGCAACTTTAACTCCACAATGATGCGTGGCGCCGGGACGCGGAGCGACGCTGCACCACGTGCACCGACGGGACAATTTTAGAGAGTCGTCGAGACAGGTTAGGGAGATGCGCTTAAATTGGCGGGATTTTTTTAACTTGGCGTTACACTAGGTATTGCTTCAAGATGATTCTAGAGAAATGCTATGGTTTTTTCTTTTTTTAATGTAGATCTATTTCTTTCTTTCTTTCTTTTTTTTTGAGTTTTCAGGTTACTTGGAATTGGAATTGTTCGAGAGCAATGTACAATTTGATACCGGGTGACTGGAGGGGAGGGAAAAAAAATGATTTTTTTTTTCAAACTCTATCTTTAGCAATTACTACCGTGATACTCTGGTGTATGATTATACAAGTGTATTGTTTCTGTGTTTGTCAGCTTGTTGTGTACAAATGTCACTACGGTGAACCAAGGGAGGAAACACCCTATCCCGAGGGTTGGTTGTACAACGGTTAATTCTTTGAAAGGGTCGTTGGCTCCCACGATAAGCGACGCTCCCGTAACGATTAATGACGTACAATTTACACTCGTGGGAGCTATTAATGAGTATTAATTATATACTTGATGTCGAGTTGGATTTATACATGCCGCGTACACATATATTATACAAACATTTGTAATTGAGAATTTTTTGGCAAAATACATGTCACACGTAACATCAATGACGTAGAGCTTTTATTTCATTCCATATATCATTCCACTGTATTGTCTTGAGACAAATAAAAGGAAATGGAGAATTTCGAAGCATTAAAAAAAATATGACAATTCAAAAATACCTGGATAGTACAAGCAAGTCAAAAAAGAGTGTATCTACCCACGA
>JARPRG010000325.1:1130829-1144037 GCA_031001745.1 Hartigia nigra | reverse complement strand
GGATTCCGGTCCATGATTTGGGGCAACAGGTGTACACAATACGTATGCATAATGTAGGCAGTGCATGTATAACACTGTCTCTCATGAAGTGCACCCACGCTAACTTGGCGTTATTAAATTTACATAGCCGCGACGTAGGGCGGGCGAGAATTAAGCGATTTGTTTGCTAATTCTATGCGGGGCTAACTTCTGGCTTTGACTGAGTTTACAACGCTTTTGCGCAACGATGCTAGCGATGGAGATTACTAATTAGCGACCAATCAACACGTCCGGTAATCGTTAAGCGTTTTACGATACTCTCACGAGATACTTTAATCTTGATACGAGTACGAGTAATTTTTTTACACGTATAAAGTAATAATTATTTTTCATTTTTCCAAATTTTTTACCATTTTACATATACAAAAGAAAATTATTATATCGTAGAACGTTAGTACAAGGTTAACCCGTGCACTTGACTTTTCGACAAGATGCAAGAGATCCCCTTGACTTTGGCTATTTCCGCAATACCTCGATTCAAATCGCGAGGCTAATCTGTATTTATTATTAGTGAAAATTAAATGCTTCTTCAGATTTTAGTGTGTTATCTGATTTTTTTCTTGAGGTTTTGCCAAAATTAATGAATTTTTTTTTCTACTTCGACAGGTTTTAACCTTTTTGGTAAATATCATTTAGAATTCACTTTAAGATGTCATTAGTGGGCGAAATGTCATCGCGATCAATTTGCATTGGAATTGATTGTCGGGTCGTCGAACTCGCGTGGATTTTATACTTAAAATCGAAATAGATCGATCTGTGGTCTTATTTTCTTCATTGTAAAGAAGTGATGCTCGACAAATCTTTCGGAGTTAAGTATTGCAGGAATCATATAAAATTCATCACAGCATACATTCAATTTGGATAAGTTTTTCTGTGCCAACAAGTCTCTTCTAAGAATTCATGCAGCCAGATCGGAATTGATTTGAACGTGTCAAGATACCGTGCAAGTCAATTGGTTGGGAGATACCTTGCACGTCGACGAGTACTAGTAATCAGCGAATGCAACGCTGCGAGTATGCGTCTTTGGCGTCCAACACCGTACATATAACTCTGGCACGTATTAATGTTGCGTAAATATATCGTGCACGTACCTTTCGCTGCGGATCATGGAAGCACCCGGTCCGGTTGGGACGTCAGGCCTGGCGGTGAGGATCGCACACCCGCGCACAAGTCACAAAAGATAAACCTCACAGGTGGAGATCAAAAGACAAACTGAACTCAAGTCCGAGGTCCCCTGTCCCCTCGGTCAGAGACATGAAAATAGTTTTTCTCTAGAGGGGGTGATAGGTTACCACGGTGTTTCCCTGAATGTCCCTTTATTATAAAAAACCTTACGAAGAGAAAGCAAGAGAAAAATTACAACGGTAACAATAACAAGAAACTGGAGCAGATTTAAAGACGGCGCGTCCGCCGCCCAATCCTCCCTGTGCCCTTTCATCCAACATTTGGAGAGTGTCAATACTTTTTATATCGGTTACGCAATTTCTTTTCACCGAATCGAAATTACAGCCCAACGAATTTCGAGTAGAATTATCCAGCAAAATGGAATTGGTAACTCCATGCGTATGCACCGATGCACCATACTGCATTTGTTTCTTATGCATCGAAGGGATAAATTAAAAAAAAAATTTTTATCGTAATTCAATGTAAAAGATAAGATAAATATTATTTGTCGAACAAAAATTTATTTTATTACCCTAATGTTATTTATTATTATTACACAATCGACGTTCAGGACGTAAAAGCCATGCCTGGTAGAAGAAATTGCGAGTGATTCAAAAAATAAAAAAAGAAGAAGAAAAATGGAACACCAGAACAAAAGCAACGATAGAACGTAAATCGATGAATCCTCACGCTAGAATAATTCGTCCGCGTATCAACGAAAATCCGACAATTCTCGGCTGGTTTAACGTGCGTTCTCACCCAAACGACTCGGCCGTAGATCGTAGAGCGTCGAACGTTAAAGCACAGCCAGCAGCGCTATCTATGCAGATTGAGGTAATCTTTAGTTCGAATGAATAAAGAATAAAACAAAAAAAATTCCCCACCAAAAAAATATACGCTATCTAAAAGTTAGCTAAGCATTCGTCAAGATTTATTTTGCCAGGATTCAGCAACACTTGGATATAGCAATACAGAGAGATGGAAGAAGGATTAGGTACGAAAAAAGCGCGGGAAGATTGAAAATCCAGTTAAAAATTATCGTTGCTCTTGCACGATATGCTCGACGGTATTTATAGTTTAAATAAAATTGGCGATGTCGACGATATGAAAAATAAAAATGGCAGATACGTTATTTCCTATAGAATGAAAATCATTTCCTTTCCTTACGGCTATTACAAACCGAAACCGATTGCCCTTTCGAATACGAGAGAAGTCCGTAGTACGAGTTTTTTTTTTTTTTTTTTAACGATTCGACTAAGTCGCGTCCGGTAGCTCTCGTGAAAGTCACCGGCAGGAAGTTATCATCCTCTTACTTATGGGAGCTCATTAATAACGCCCGAGGAAATCAGGAGTGGCCGTAAAATATCGACGTATACCTATTTAGCAGGAGCGAAAACGGTCCGCGGCACTTGGGCAACTGTGTCGTATGCGTAATAGCGATTTAGAAACGACGTCCAATTTCCATCAAATGAATTCGATGTAAATTTCTTAATTGGCAATTTCCAAATGGCGATAATAAATAGTATGATTTCGATGAAATCAAAAGAAACGGTTTACCGACCGTCTATCATCAATCATATAGCACATAAATCCACGTGACACAAGTTTATTCGTTCAAATTAAAAAGAAAGGCGGGCTATTCGAATAACATTAAATAAAAAGAGGGTGAATATCGTATAAAAAGCTAATAAAAGTTATCATAAAATTATCGGGACAAAGTTGTCATTAGAATGAAGAAACGCTGACGTAAAATCGCGAGTTTCATACTTAATGAATTAATCCAGGACGCTTGGCTATTAATCGGGTGGCGCTCTTAGTCGCTCCAAAACTAGTTTGCCCGTGTAAAGATAGTCCCTGGCATGGCGCCATTTGGCGTCTTAACTCTTTCTCTCTTTTTTTTTTTGTTCTCCAATTTTTTGTTCTCTCTTTCTCATTTCTTCGTGCCCATCTCTCCTTTACTCTCTCGCAATCTATTTGGCCCTGAGTCTTTGCCAAAGCCCCCCTCGACACTTGACACAGACTCTCCCTTTTATTTCACTTCATCCTTACGCTTCGGTATCTAACGTCCACCGCAAGTAGATGCAGTTCAGGAGGTCAGTAGCCATAGAAGAAGAAAACAAATAAAGCCGTCAACCATCCCTGAAGCAACTCTATTGAAAGCCTAATGCCAATTGAAAGTTCAATAAAACACAGTGACATTTAACAATAACACTGATAAATCCTTAAATAATAACAAAAGGCTTCTCTCCCTTTAAAAAAACCTGTCGATCCCAGCATAGCAACGCAACATCACTTAAACGATCACAGGCAGCATAGAGCTTTCCTATAATTATAGCCTTGAGCGCGTCCGTACCTTAGCGTCTACATAACTTTTTACATAGCTCTAGGAGAAAGAGAGTCGACAATTAGTTGAGGAGGGAGGTGAGAAAGCGGCTATTGATAAACGAGCTCCTTAATTAGACTTGAAGCATCGAGCATCATTAATTAACATCAATATTAAAAAAATAATCAAACAATCCTTCATTCCTTTATCAGCTAAGCAAAACAGTCCAAAAGTCTTTCTTAAGATAGCCAAAGAGATCAGACCAAGAATATATATATAAATGCACATATACATTGCTAGAGAATGGCTTCGCCAGTCACGAAAGGCATCCTAGTGCCAAGTAAAGGCACGAGGAATGAAAGGTAAGTCCGTAGCAAGGTAAGGCAAGGCTGACTAGCACTGCCAGTTAGACTATCTTATAGTTAGTAGACGATGGCAGTGAGCTTGACCGAGTGGCGCTTCGCGAGGCCGGCCGACGCCCTTCCTCATCCTCTTGGATCGTCCTCATCTACTTCATCTACCTTATCCACCTTCACTACCATCCTGCTACCCAGTATTTCCATCGGTGACTCCTCTTGCACCACCACCATCGCCATCGCAGCATCCAATGCCTTTACAGTGTTACCAACCACCACCTCCTCCTCCTCCACCACTACCTTCCATCGTACGAACTCGGCAAAGCAGCTCCTCCGGCCTTTTTACTACACAGGCTGTGCTCTCCTATACCACCGCGACTACTTTCCACGCTCGGCAGCTTGTTTTAATGTAACTACCCATAGGATTCGCCTGTGGGGGCCTTTGGAACGATTTCTGATCAGCTGAACAGGAATCACGCTGCTACTTTGTATAATAATAATTTATTCTAGCTCGCTCTGGATGCGTCAATGAATTCTTTCGTTTTCTTTCTTTTCTTTGATTTTCTGCCTAAAATAAGAACACAATCCTTACTGTAACAATTCAGTACAACATTACCTGTGTACCGTACGCGTACTCGTACGGTTTCATGTAATTGTACAAATTCCAAATGCATTTACATATTTACCTGCATCTCCGTTACACCTTTACACTTTGCGTTATGGTCTATGACTTTTATTAGGAAATTTTAACCAAGTCCTAAGCGTCGTTAAGGAGACTTAATGATTTCCTGAAAAAAAAAACAAAAATAAAATAATAATTTTTCTACGTGTCATCTTTCATCATTATCTACATATGCAGATGAATATGTATGACCGGCATTAGGTCGCTTCACGTATACTTATCTTAGATGATCGAACCGGGCAAAAACAGGCCAATCAGTATACACAGCAAGCTTTCCAAGCCAATATCGCATATCTTGACGTCCGTCCCAAGATCCTTGCTAATAATCAGATCGGCGATAAATACCGGCAGTCATGATCTACCTCGAGCTCTCTACGAGCAAACCGGCAAGCAACGAACTCTAATCGCTAACGATTACCGTCGTTCTCTTAGTATCCGCCCATTCGCACGATTTTTTACGAAAATACTTACCTACAGCCTTCTATGGCACGTATACGCTTTCTTGAATTAGTATGATAGATATACCAATACGGAATCGACTTTTTTTTTTAATTTGAGTTTTTTTCTCTTCTTCTTTACACTCTTTTTTTATACCGTCCCACAAGACTGCTGCTGCCGTTCCTCCTTCCGCGGCGGCACTCATTACTAGCAGTATAGTAATTAGTATCTATCCTAGATTAACCTACGTCGTGGCGCCAATGCATAACTATCGGCTTTTACTGTCCTTATTTTCATATATGGCAATCGTGATAGTCCTGATATGCCTTTGCACTCATGCATTTATGTACGATAGGCTATAGTCGATTCATATATACATATATACACATATTACTGGTACGAAAGGAAGAAAGGAATAATAGTATGCTATTGCATCTGCACTTTATAGAAGGAACCATATTGCTGGGTGACTACCTAACCGAACCTGTACTCAGAATCAGGTGGCAAAGCCAGTGTGAGACTTAGGGGAAAAAAGGGAGGGATAGGGAGGTGGTGTCTGCTTTAATGCCAAGGAGGGTTGTTCATCCCGCTGCGAGATCAACAGGCGTCGGCATGTCCGAGATGCTGGACAAGCCTCCGATTTATCAAGATACTTCATTCTCTATCCTTTTCTTTCTATGACTGTCCATCCACGGCTACCATTCAAGCATTCAGGAATTGAGTCGACGGCAAAAGCTGAAGGATCCGCACAGCAGTGTCTGAAAAATATAGTGATACAGTTTGAAAGCTACTTTATCGTCGCATGGACTCGGTTATCTAATTTTGTATTGCATTACTTTTCAGTTGGGTAAAAGAGACAGTTGAGAATAGTATTGTATACTTGCGTTCACCGAAAAACCAGGGGTGAAAGGTCAGTGGGTATCTAGATGGTGAGATGAAAAATTAACGTGTGAAAAAAAAGAATTATACAGCGAAGAGATAAAGTAAGGTCGGAGGTAATTCCATGGCGTTAAACAGGATCAAAGGTGAAGAAGAAAGAGAGAGAGATTGAGAAAAGGTTTCCTAATTTTTGTTTTTCAATCCACTAGGGTACTTCCGTGTTCTAGGCGCATGCGCGTTTACATATTCACACATATTCTTTCTGGATGCTGAAACAGATCTAGGATGGGGGTCGGTGCTTTTGTAAAAAAAAAAAAAAGGGGTTCAGAATATCATTCGTAGAAATGGACATGCTAGAGCATAGGGACGAAGATACTTAGGCGGCTTTTTCGTCAGCCCGAAAGACCAGCCTGGCGTAGGAAGTGAAAAAGGGCTGCGCGGCTGGAAGGTATGGAGTGCGAGAACGTGTGGGTAAGTACGCGTCACGATGACTGATCATCGGCGTTTCTCTTCTTCCTTCAGTCACTCAACTGGCTTTAGCATCCTGGGCTACGTCGGGACGCGACGCACCGTCAGTAACACCCGCTGAGCATCCTGAACGCTCGGCTACGTAGAGACATCCAGCCACGAATGATCGAATACCTTGAGAAGAATAGAATGGATAATAAAACATTTAATAATAATAATTAGGCATTGACGGCATTGAACTGTAATTTTCTTCTTTTTTTTTTATATATTGTATATATTATTACCAGGAACATTTCACTCAACAATAATTAACTTAGATGCACTTGGCAAGCACATGTGTATACTGCTAATATTAATAAATTTATTCCTATATATTATTTTAACAATAATAATAATATTGAGGTGGAGTTTTGTCATGTACAAAATATACACTCGTTAAATACCAAATAATACTTACGCGAGAGCTAAGAGATCAGAGAAGCGTGAAAGGGACAGACTGGCCATGGGCATCTCGACGCTACTTAGATGACGGATGGGGACAGTTGTTGCATCGCGACGCTGCCAAGAATATCTTTCCCTCTAGCATCTCCGTTTCTCCTAACCTAACAGAGAAGTCGAGTACACTAGAAACCACCCGAAGTATCACGGAGCATCGGAAAGGAAGAATTATTCAGGTTGATTCTCGTATATTGTCATTCTTGTTTTATCAAGTTACCTCGGGCTGATATTCGTAGATAAAATAACATCTGATTCCAGTTTCTTGTGTCCGAATGTTTTGAACCAGTTAGTACTTTGCGCACGGTTATTAAGAGGTACACGGTCGTTATAATATCGATAAGAATTTTTTTGTCTGCGCTTATCTGTCATCCGTATCGTATAAGCTGGATTATCCCTTATAGGTTAGGTTATGTGTCTCAAGGTATCGATCCACATTGGAAAATTATCGGAACTGACGTGTTAACCTTCGTAAGAGTAGACAGCAAGTCTCATTCTAAACACGAACGATCGTCGCTCTTTGAGTTCAGCAAAGAAAACGTGATCTGACTTTGTACTACGAACGTAACGAGTGCGGACGGCAGACGCGAAGCTTTCACTCTCACTGCATCCTTGGTACTAATAAGTCATATTCGCGATAAAGAAATGTACCAAAGGATTCTAGGATTTTTATATAGGACGTAATTTTTGTTTATAACGGTGTTTCTGATTTAAAAAAATGAGTTGCTCAATTTTCGGCTAATCCGAACGCGACTCGATAGGAATTTTATACAGATCGTCATTGTTACGAATCGTTTGTAATAATAGTCTCGTTCAAAGGACTGACAATGACTATTTCAGTGTGGAACAATGGCGGACTGCGCAATGAAGAGAACGCTCGAAAAATCGATTATTGCGTCGAAAATCCATGAAGGAAGATAACGGAGTGTCCGTTCGGATCGTTTAGTGCAAGGATGCCTCGAGAGAGAATGCTCGGAGTAAAAATAACAATTATAACGATTAACTTTGATTCTTTATAACGGCCATCTTGATTATTGGCGATTTTTAAATTAATAAAATAAGTTTTTCGGTCGGTTCACAAGGGTCGATGCATCCAGAAATTTTTATCTTGCCTTCCGATACCAGCTTGCTGTGCTACTAGATTTATGAATTTCGTACAATTTTTGTATTTATATAGTTAGAATATTTTTATTTAATTATTTTTTTTATTATTGATACGCAAGATTAATGATTGGACATTGCAATTTTACGTGGCAAAAATTCCCTGACGTTTTTTGACTCCTGCATCGTAAAAGGTAGGGCACTGGTACGTGGTGGCGTAACAAAACAGTCGTGCGTGAGTACGAACAAAAGCCGTACGCGCCATTACCATTGAAACGTACGCACGCACGTACGCGTCAATGCGAATGAAAGTAAAAGTGGCAATTACGTGTGTACGTACCGTACTGTTTGCTGATAGCGCATTTAAAACCTAACAAAACTTGTTTAAGTACTTTCATGAAGTTCAGGGAAGCACAGAGCCAACGTAGAAAAGAAAAAAAAAAAAAAAACATCAGTTTCACTTACACGCGATAAATAAAAATGATTAAAACCTTCAAATTTCAATAGGCAAATAACACACGAGTCGACCAGTTTAATCAATCGTATCGATCGACTATTGGAAACCTATCTATAAAACCTGTACCATTATTTTAAATCGAAAAGGAGATTTATAATCGACACAACCGATACTTAGGTTAGATTGAGTCGTCTTACTAGTTAAAATAAATTCAAACGAAGATTATTAAGTACTGAAGGTTCTATATAAATATAGCTATTTCAAGTACCACGATAAAATACAAAAAAAAAAAGATGTTCTCAATTTTCAATATACAATAATTTATTATTTACATATAAAAAAAGAAAAAAAAAACAGGATACCTGACTGTACCAGAAATTCGATAAAACGTCCATACAGCGATTCCCATTACGTCATTTCCGCTCTTCCTTTTGCTCCACCTCAGTTTTCTTTTCCTCTCTCTCTCTATTTTTCCTTCTTGTTTTCTCACAAAGCAAAATCCACGACGGCATCCACCGATTGCTCCTGATTGGATTTATCTGCGGTTGCTGGTAAATGAGTGGAGATGCCTGCTAATAATAAGTGAGGTTAGGTTCGATGCATCTCAGTCGTACCGCAGCAACGGTAGCGTATAAGGTAACGGATGCTGCATCTAGTCAGTCGTACCAACGTACTACGTTATAAGCATAAGAAACAAACGCCTAACCATTGCCCTGCCAACTGCCTCTGGGTAATTTCCCTGTGGATAATGACGCTACGTCCGGACTCTTGACTGCAGGGAGTTGCCAGGTTGCTGATAGAGGTCGTGGATTGCTTCTTCCTCAGCAAGTATCATCCAGCAGGATTCTGCATCCTGCGTCCAGAGATGCTTGGAGGGAGCATTCGTTGCATGGTTACAGCTTTGCTGCTTCTGGCTCTGAGTTGTTATACACGCACCCGGGCAAATCTATTGCAGTTTTGTACGTACGCCTAGACGGACGAACTGACACGCCCATAATCGCGGCAATTATGCACACGAAGACAGGACCGCACCCTTATGCACTCCGGCAATCATTTACTCTTCGTTTATTTTAATTATTGTGTCAGGTTCTTTTTTTTTTTTTGAAGTCCTTTTTACACATCCACGGCGACCTTCAAAGTTTATTGACTATAAACTTTTTAAGATATTAACAAAAAAAATGTATGTGGATATTTTTTTTTATTTTGGAATTAAACTAATCTGATGCAATGTAGAGGAATGATTTGTTCATTGCTCGTGATAAATTATCAAGCTATGCTATTACGTGATGAAGTAACGATAGCACGGACATCCGCTCAATGGCGTAGTTCAAAGGAAAACCGTGATTGGCGCCATTAGGCAAAGATGGCGTGCAGGTATCAAGGCAGAACACGAAAGTGTTCCATTTCTCTCATCTCCGTGGTTTATAATCTACCAGAACGAGAATGGAGGTAAGTTCAGTCGCGTAAAATGTTATTATAAAAGCAAAACTGGCAGAGGCAAGTAAAACAGGAACGGCGGGTGCGGAGAATCGGGAGTCGACGGTAGGTGTGGGTTGGCTATAACGGTGATTCGACTTGGAAGAGACACCAAAAAAAAAGGGTTATCCGGAACGAATCAGAGTTTCATTAATAAGCGAGCGTGCTTTGGCGATTTAATAAGTTTAATAGAAGCGACCAGTGGACGTGGCGCCGGATGTGCAAATGCTGGATGGGAAATCTATAGCATGCATCTGGCTAGTGGATATAAGTGATCGGTTCGGTATCGTTAATGACGGATCGATAATATTTGACTATATTAAGAATTCTATCATTTTTTTAAATCGATAATATTTTCGCGGTCGATTTCTTATAACATGATAAATAACACCAGTATCGATCGTGACGTTCGAATCGAGAACGATCGATATGATCGGTACTGCTATTACTACTACTACTACTACTACTACTACCACCACACTACTGTCCATGGCTGACTTGCCTGCTTAGCTCCTGCCTACATCGTTTGATTTCTTTAAGGCGCCACATCGTGGGTAACAGGTTGTTCAGATCGTTTTCGTTTATTTCGCGACCGCGATCGACCTTGCCTTGCTCTTTTACTTCTTTTCGCGATACTCGCTGACTTCGTAATGCGTGCCGTTATCGCGGCGTGGAATCCATGTGTACATTTTACATTCACGCTTGGTTTCCATACACTATTTATTCTTGTAACCCAAAAAACTGCTTCGAGTTTTTCTTTTTTTTTTTATTTAAAGAAAGAACAAAATTTAATGCGGTTAACATTGATGAGATTACAGTGTGCTTTTGTGTTCGGCATAATTTGGTTTGGATTTTTTCAATTAATTTTTTAATTTTTTTTTTGTTGACAATTTTCATAGTATTTTATATTGGTTTTTTGGATTTATTTTTTTCTGGGTCAATAACCATGTGCGACTTATGCGAATCGTTTATATAAAGACTCGTTTTGCTTTATCGCAACTACGATATCGCTTCAAAATGATACTGACATTTTTTTTTAATCACAGAACACGCGGTGCTCGCTGCGCTTTTGCGTCGCTGATCTTTCATATGTTGTACAGGGTCAAGGTGGACAGACCGGTTAACCACGGTCAAATCTCAGACATAATTAAACAACCTAATCGTCAAGGCAGATTTACAACGAAGATGGACAAGTATGGAAAATTTTGTAAAAAAATACATATTTCTAAAAATATATAAACAACGAGAAGGAAAACGTGGATTTATTACTATGTAAAAATAAAATGGAACACGGTATCTTTTCGAGAGAGATTTTAAATCGATTGCTCGAATCGCTTCGAACGCGTGTTAATAAATTTTCAAAAATTTTAATAATTTCTTATATTTCCTATAAGAAAATAATAGTAACAGGAAAGTGACTCATAGTGGGACTAAAGTGTTTAATTTAAAAAAAAAACCGAATCAAATTTATTTATGATGCTTCCTGGATGAAACTTGCCCAAGAGTGACAATACAAAAAAAGGCAAAAAAGCAAAAAAAAAACTAAAAAATCACAATCCTTCACGTTATTATCCATCAACCGTACAGAATCATGCGCGCGACTAGCGATGCAGCACGGCGCAAGAATACACGTTGCAAAGCAGGAGAAGCAATGGCGAACAGTCGCGTCCTTCAGCCGCTTAGCCAATGAATCACTGGTCCTGCATTCCGGGCGTTTTCCTTTGGTTCTTCGTACTTTTGGCATTGCCAAAAGGAACGTTGCAATAAAAAAAATGGCATAAATCAGTACAGCGCGAAAAATATCAGAGTTCTTTAACGACCCGCATAATTTTTCAATATATTCCAACAACAAAATTTTATTTTATTTTATTTTTTTTTCATTTGCATCTGTCGCTAATGAAAATGCAAATTTCTCGAAGAAGATAAAGAGTTCAAAATTTCTTTTGAATTTGAAAGTAAAGAATGACAAAATTCTAGAAAATTGTCTGACGCGAATCTCTACTTGTTAATTGGCCGACTGGACGCCGTTGCAAGGAGCTCAACGCCAGTACACTCACCTTGCTCGCGATTGCCTCGAAACGTTTCTATTTCTGCGTTCGAATGCTTTTACAACCAGCGAAGAGCAAGACGACTACCACGACCATTAAGGCGAGTACGAATACAGCGACCGCGACGAAGACGGCGACAAGGAGTACCTCTCTTTTCTTAGTGTCCGATTCGTCTTGAGAGGGAAAGAAACTTTTCGCGTTCTTTTGTATTTTTTTTTTAGCCTTTTACATCATTTTTTTTGTTGCTTCTTGTTTAAAATGATATATGAAATGAATGCTTATTTTACATATTTTTTTAGTCACAACACAAGACCCTTTTTGTAAAACGATTAAATCCATTTTAGAAACAATTTTTGAGATATTTAATCGGATTTGCAAAAAATATCTATCGAAAATTCTTAATAATTTCACCGAAAAAAGAAAATAGACGCTAAAAACTCGGAGTAACTTTCTTTCTCTTTTTTTTTTTATCTTGCTAACTAATAAAATGCAAATGGATGCAAATGGTGACTAAAAAGAGGTAAAGTTTCTCTTTACCCGATCGATGCCGAAGCCACGATAATTTTAATATATATAGACTTTCAGCTAAGAGCACGTGTATATGCGGCCATAATAATTAGGGAATACTCATTAGTGAAAATAAACGGGAAAAAAAAAAAGAAAATAGTAACGACTTCGAACACACGTATAGTTGCTTCTTCTCAAGTTTTCGAAGGGTAAGAGGAAACGGTTTAAAAAATATGACGTCACAGTGGGCCAACTAGATAAATATAGGAATTAAATAGACAGTAAACAGTCACCCTTGCTCTTTCCTTTGTGACGAATTTCAAAGGGGTGGGTTAGTCTCGGCAACAGAGAAAAGGAGTGGGAGTAAATAATCTTTTCAAAATTTGACAGCCGCTCGTAACGCTGTTAGCTTTTCGCTCTTACTCGATATTCTATTCCGTCACTGCGTACATTCTAAATTCGGTTTGAACCGGCAAGCAAAACAGTTCCCGGGAGGTTTGTGAAGTCAAAAAACTCGCGAGAGACCCGAGCCAAGTCGAGGCAAGATACACGCGGCCAGACGGGACACAGACACGCGAAGCCCAACCTAACCTAACCTCTTGCACTCTTAAGTCCGTTCCCAACGGCAGATTTTAATTTTAGGACAGCAACTTCACGTCCGTACCGTACTTTATATCTTGCTTGTACTTCGTGATAACGATGCCTGACGTTGTCTAGACATCTTGCGATTGAGTATACTAAATGAAGTTTAATTCAAAAAGAAAAGAAAAAAAAA
>JARPRG010000325.1:1087164-1106453 GCA_031001745.1 Hartigia nigra | reverse complement strand
CGATCGTTGATCGATTGCTTAATTGTATTAACGATAGGTGGAAAGCGATCATCGTTAACGCGAAGTTTTCATGCTAATTTTCACTATTTAATCTCGGATCTGAATAACGTTCTTGGCGTGCCTTCTTTAAGCTATTCCTCGGCGTTACTCGAGAAAATAAGTTATCGACGTAAGGCGATACTTTCGCGACACAACAATGACTTAGAAGTAAATTACGGCCTAGTAACGATTAAATAAAGAATGAGTCATTCGCGTTAAACGTAGAATCGGATGACTATTGCGTAAAGGATGGTAACGACGCATTTAAAAGGTGGCCATTCAACGCATTCGTCATCTGTATACTACATTCCGTTTGCCATAATTGCATGAAATTTGTTAAATCAACAAGCAGCGAAATTGATACCGATTAATTTGCATCAGAAGCACAAATAACAATGGCGTGCATGCGCCTCGAATTAAATGCCATTTGCCAGGATGCTCGACGAAAAAAAAGTTTATGGGGGAACGAAAAAAAAAAAACCAAAGAAAAAAGCGAATAAAGAATTTCGTCGAAAAATGTGCAAATAAATTGTTGTTTGAGCGGGGTAAAAAAAAAAAAAGAAATAAATAACCGTGCACCAGGAAAGCAGGAAACTCGTGAAATAATTGAACTTCTATTTTTCACGTGTTCCTTCGTCAGAAATTGTCTTTTTTCTCCCAAGACATTTATATTTTTCAAATGTTTATCGCACTTGTTTCGCGGAACGTGAAACTTTCGCATAGTGCAAAATCGTAGAAGATACATTAAGCATTTGGGTTTACGTCTATTTGTCTATGTATGTAATTTGAATGCATACCTGCATACACGTATCTTTGCAGTGAATCCGCGAGTGTTTATTTAAACATTGTTTTAATGCGGAATCCCGTGTGGATTAAACCTACACAGCGAATAATTTGTCGCCAGGGATACTACTGTAAACTACCTGCTGCCGCGCGAGAGTATATTGGGTCGGTAGCAATTACGGTGCGTAATGTAATTCCGGAATAGTTGTGTCATGTGTAAACGCGTGTACGTAAATATAGTACTACAAGTCCACGTACGTAGAGCGTATGGACGATAATAGACGATAATTTATTGCGCATGCCCAGATTCTGACGTTTTTTTGTTTTTTTTTTATAGAAAAAAGAAAAACAACGTTGAAAAAAAAAAAAAGAAAATTGCCAATTACGTCCTGTAACCTTAGATAGATTTGATTCTGACTTTTAACGAGGATTTGCATTTGATAATATATTGATAATAGTCCAGTTTACACGTTGATAATTGATTTTTGTTATTTTGTGCTGATTGTCATTGTTTTATGCGTGAAATTCGCGATGGGAACAGACGCGATACGTTTGTCTTCTTTTGTGCTTGAAGTCACTTGCGAAAAATTGTGCATAACTGTAATTGGGATTTGTTGAATATTTATTTATTTTTTTTTTTTTTTGGGTGATTCTCGTGTGCGGTTGATGTTGAGCGTCTTTCGATTGGTACGTGAAAAAATGGCAGAGCACGATTCTCACACGGCTTTTACTCGGTAAGCGTAAATTCGTGGGATTTGCCGTGAATGCGAAAAATAATATCCATGGTCTGGCTTCTTGTGGGCATTAAGAAAAAAAAAAAAAATAAGCATAAGGCATAAAAAAGACAATTTGACAACGAGTCTCGTTTATCAGCGTCTCTCCAAGGTACGTTTTTTTTTTTTTTTTCAATCGTTTATCGGAATTATCTATAATCGAATGGTAGCACTACTACGTCATCTCTAATAGACCACGAGCAAAATACGGGCACACGTCGTATAATATAATCGATATGCGAGGGAAACGTTGAGAAAAAAATAAAGGTTATGTCTTTGACTCGAAAAAAAAAAAGGTCATTCAAGAATGAAATGGATCGGACGTAGTTCGTTGATTAACGATCACTGATTTATTATTCCATCTCGATATATCACAATGCATAACCTCCTCCTGTCTGTCATTACTTATTTTCTTGAGAAGAAAAAACAAAAAAAGACGAGAAACAACGTCAACCCAGAATCTCGTCAGACTGACTGAAAAAAAAAATGTATACCGGAAAATCATCTACTTATCGATCATTTGACGATGCAAATTATGATAGCACGTAATCTAGCGAGCACAAGAGAAATGAGCGTCAATAGAAAATACTGTGTAAATTTATAAATACAAATCTATATTGTTCCTAAACGTTAATTTTTCGATCGTCCATTTAGAAAGTTTCGCCGATAAAGTCATCAAAGTATTGAGCCATGTCGATAAATTCTACACTGTGTATGTAATGCATACGTACGTAACACACTCTGGGTGATAAATGGGCGGTAGTAAATCGGCCATTATTCCGATAACAAGTACAGCCAACCGTGCGGTAATACGTTAATATCCTTCGTGTACAGTTAAAATCGAAGTAAAACTTGAGATCATCCAGCAGCCTCAAACGAGGATCATCAATTCCCTTCGTAAAACTCGAAAGCACGTTCGTTCGAGTCCTGCGGTCAACGAAATCACTCATAATCTCTCGCGTGAGTGACGCAGGAGACACGCAAGTCCATTTACGTGCGTACAGATACACTGCTGCCAACTCGTAGCCACGAGAAGTTTACGGGATGCACAGGATCCCGCCGTCTGTCGTTATTTTCTAAGAGAGATAAACGCGACAGTTATACAAAAGCCATAACGAAAATTCACGTCGACGGGATTTCGTGCGCCATTACGTTTTACATTGGGTCAGATTATACGTAAGGCATAACGTACTGCGCATGCGCGTCGACGCGTCACGCAAAGTCCCTAGAGAACGCGCGCGCTTTTCAAAGATCAAATTAACCGTCGTCCACGCCGGTTAAGCTCCTTTAGGAATTGTACCGCTGCCGACGCAGGATTGATTTGATCTTTTTCCGCAGGCTAGATCATTGGGGCGGGCGTGGGGTTAGCTAGTGAGTGATATAGTCGAAGAGGACGCGGGAGGGCAAAGGCTACGCGGATGAGGAGAAGGAGGACGGCTCGCGAGGATGGCTATAAACTTCTCGGCCTCGTTTGCGGCTTGCCTCGCGGCCGGGCTCAAGGTGCCCCGCCAAATCATGTACTGCATCTCACAGGGTAAGCCTCATATCATAGAATATCATCTCATGAACGTCGTTCGCAACGTCGCTCTAATCGTTGCTGGTTGTGATAACAGAACGGAACTGGGAGTAGGGACACCCCCCTCCGTTAACCGTATGGTACATGATTACGGATTACTAATGAATATATATATATATATATTTTTGTCCAATAATCTACATGACTGATTGGTAATAAATACTGTATCGTGTAACAGGAAAGAAATTAGTAACCTCAAAGAAGGAGGATGGAATAATTTTGAACGAGGAAAGAACCTTTTTCTTTTTCTTTTGAGCAAATGGCGCACTCTTTTTTTTTTTTTTTTTCTTTTTGTTCTCTTGTTAATTATATTTCTTCGTGACACATGACTGAAATATCGCTGCTCTAAATAATCGTACTTTAAATTGTTTAGTACGTGTATATAGTACTGGTGGATACGATTATAGAATTATGAGTGTACGGTAATGTGCTCTAGGAATTTTATTGATAATCGATACTATCGAGTTCTAGATAAAAATCGTTGAATTCGCTGCTACTTTGGCACTGAATTATTGAGTTGGCAGGAATTTGGCAAAAGTATTTTGTGCGCGTGTATAGTGATATCGTGAAGAGAAAAACAAACAAAAAAAAATCAATAGAAAAGAATATTATCGATGAAGCAGCTCAATTCGCCGTTTTACTTTTGCCTCGGCGAGTCCTGCCATCAGGATGTTATAGGATTAGGTATCGGAATGACAATTAGGATTTGGTTTCATGAGAATTCCCAATGGAGGGTGAAACCACGTCCTGACTGTAAATACAGAGACAAGGCAGATTAATTGTTCGCAATTAGCGACGGTCGAGGAAGTTTCCATTTCGCGACTGCAACTACAGTGAAGCAGCCTTGGCCTATTGCGACGGGCAAAATCAAAAGTGTACAAGGGAAGCATTTAAATCATTCTTTGTCGTTCGATACAAAATGCATTGGAATGCTTGAGCCTGTTGCCTAGAATAGAAGGAATGTTACACGTGTATGCATAGTAGACTGACAGTCATTAGAAATTGTTTTGCATGATTTTTCAAATTTTTTTGTTTTTGAATTCTTTTTAGCTGTTGCTTTTATCGTACCGAACACGCCAGCAATTTCACTGCGTCCTGTCATTCGTGTGACTGACGAGCGATGCAATGGGATTTTCGTGTTATCGATGATTTCACGTTAATTAAGCATCCCAAAGCGTAATGCGCAGCCCCATTTGATATTGTCAATGTGTAACTATCTATTGTAGTGCATTGGTTGGCTGACGTGAATTTAAGTGGGGAATCGTCATTGGGATAAAATGCATCATTGATTATGTCAATGGGTTATAATGTAGAATTACGATTGAACGTTGCTGATAACTATTGATGATAACTGTCGTGATATAGAATGACAATTATAAAAAGATAATATTATGGACAATTGGTATTGAAGAGAAATTGCGTCATTTTTTTTTTTTAAATGCTCTCTTTTTGTTGCTCTCTTTGCGACTGAACGAGAGAAGTGCAATGAATGACGTTTATTTATTTTATTTTATTTGTTTTTCAATGACGTCAAAAGCGTCCCTTTACTTTCTTAATTGAATCTCTCCGTTCGAGAATCGGTTGATTGAGAATACGGCAAATGAATTATTCAATTGGAGAAAAGTCTTTAAGGTCGCATCGGCCAACTATTACGGCAGTGTCCATAACGATATTTAAATCTTCCACGGTAATACAGTATAAGGTGCAGGTAGCAGTGGATACGTTGCCTTTGACGGTACTTCGATTTTTCGTTTTCATTCTTTATTTCGTCCCTTTCTACGTATCAGATCGTTCTCATATTATTCTGATTTTTCAAATAATTATTTACATATATTACCCATTCGGCCGTAGCGTTGGCAAGCCATCGCGTGCACAATGCCGCGACGCGTCCAACGGCAATTAGAAATTCAAATGAGCAGCGGGACGCTTAATGAGAATAATTGTTTACACGGGCAATCGGATTCGAATGTGTTAATCAAAATTTCGTGAGGATCTCAGTGAAGGCGCGCCGAGGGCGTCAGCCGCGTAGCCGTGAAAACCGGTTCTCCTTGTGGGCCCTCTGAAAAGTCGTAGGGACTTAGAGGCAGAATGGGAGTGAGAGAGAAAGAGAGAAAAAAGAGGGCTGGGTGGGGGGGAATAAGAGTGAGAATGCAGACGTAGCGAGAGAGAAAAAGGATGCCTGTAATAAGTGAAAGGAAGAGAATGAGAGGATACGAGAGTAAAAGAGAGAGAGAGAGAGAAAGATCCAAACTAAAAAAAAAAAAAAAAAATTCCTCAGGTCATACCCGGCACCGACCAATCGGTACGCTCCTGTCTGATTGCAGATACTGGCGCGCCATACGTGTTATATAAGGACAATATGGAGAGACCCCAGGGTCAGTGGGGCCCGGGGCCGGGATCTCTCCAGGACGGTGGACTGTACGCCCAGCAGCAGCAACAGCAGCAGCAGCAGCAACAACAGCAGCAGCAGCAACAGCAGCAGCAGGGTTCCTCCTCGTCGGGTAGTCCGCAGCAGGCCTGCGGTCCTCCGGTCGAAGGAGAGAGCGGTCCTCCGCCCTCGCTAGCATCACCCGTACCTTCACCGTATCCTTCGGCACCTCCCGAGTCTCAGGCCCTAACTCCACCCGACGATGACATTCAGTCCAGTCAACCCACGTCTCAGCAGCAACAGGTCCAGCAGCAGCAGCAGCAGCAGCAACAACAGCAACAGCAGCAACAGGTACAGCAGCAACAACAGCAGCAACAGCAGCAGCAGCAACAACAGCAGCAGCAGCAACAGCAGCAACAGCAGGACCACTCTCCTCAGCAACAACTGACACCGCACGAGGTGGACCGCGGAGACTGCTTTCCGGGAAGTGGCGAGCTCCAGCAATATCCTCAGCATTACTTCAAAGAGGCTAGGCCGCATCCCTCACCATCCGTGCCTCCTCACATGCTCACTCCCGGGGGCTTCTCCGCCTTGCACTACCTGAAGCAGCCCGGAGTTATGCTCACGTCCCTCGGTCAGGGTGATGGGGGACCTAGTCTCGACGCTCACCAATACGCGAGTCCGGGGGCGCCGAATATGGCTACGGGTCTTCCCGACATTGTACAGCAAAACGGGAAGCCCGGCAAGGGCGCCAATAGCGACCTACGGCTGTTCAAGTGCTTGACGTGCGGAAAAGATTTTAAGCAAAAGTCAACTTTGCTACAACACGAGAGGATCCATACGGACAGTCGACCGTACGGATGTCCGGAGTGCGGCAAGCGGTTCAGGCAACAGTCGCATCTGACGCAGCACCTGCGCATTCACGCGAACGAGAAGCCCTATGCTTGCGTGTACTGCGAGCGCACCTTCCGTCAGCGCGCCATCCTCAATCAGCATCTGCGCATCCACTCGGGTGAGAAGCCATACCAATGTCCGGAGTGCGGAAAACACTTCCGTCAGAAGGCGATCCTGAATCAGCACGTCCGCACACACCAAGGCGAGCATTTCTCTCTGCCTCCCAGACTCCCAGAGGGCGTCCACCGCCACAATCATCAATACCATCACCACCACCGCCACCACCGCCATTATCACCACACTGACCTTTCATCCCTTACTGCTTCTTCTTCTTCTTCTTCTACTTCTTCTTCTTCTTCTTACTCTTATTCTTCTGCCACTAATACTAGGTCTATTATTTCTCATAACGTTGCTACTAACACTTCTAATGTTGATCCAACTATTAAACATTCTTCTTCTGTCTCTTCTTATTCTTCCGACTCTTACCGTCGACATGGTCAGTACGCGAATCAACGGGTTAACCTGGTCCAATCCTCGCGGGACAATCGCTTCTTACAATTGTCATCGTTAGCAGCGGAGTCTTCATCGAAGCAAGATGCGACTAACGTTATCGCGTCCCACCCCTCCATGTCCCTGACCCAACTGACTGACAATTGCCATGATCGTCGGACTCCTTGCCGTTCTAGAGCTAGAAAAGGTAAACGTAACGGGTCCAGGGATTCGGTGACGATTAAGACCAACCGAAGGGTAAGGACGGTTGAGCTGGACGCGAGGGCGCTGGTGAGCTGTGAGATTGAGGAGCCCCCTACCGATCCTGATATCATCGATTCCAATCACGATCATCATGATATCAAAGATTTCTCCTACTTTCTTTCATCCGTATGCGAGTCCATCATTGAGTACTCCACCGCTCCACCGAACATCACCGGTACCGATATCGATGCTGAGACCGATATCAATGCTGATACCACCTCAGATAACACCGTATCCTACTCATCCGCTCTCTGCAAGGCTATCTCTGCTGCTCTTCCAAACCTAACGATCACTCCGATTGTCAAGACCGAACCCGGGTCAATATCCGAACGACCACCTTCACGTCCTTCCAACCATCCAATATATCCTTCCGTCAAGGTGGAGGAGGTGGACCTCAGCCTATCATCAAACAGTGATTACTAGGTCTCTCGATTTCACTACCTCTTAACTCTCTTTTCGTGTGACTGTTTTCAATCTTTCTTTCTCCCTTTATTCTTCAATCAGACTCTGTCGTTTCTCATTTCACTTTCATACTGTCTCTCTTTATCGTGCACTCTTTATCTCTTTCTCTGTCTCTGTCTCTCCGACTGGTCCGACTGTCGTAGCTGAACTATTCACCCAGACGTACGAAACGCTCGGCCGCTCGCAATCATTATCACGCGTAACAATCATCGCGATTGAGAGATCTCGCCGGAGTGCAAAAAAAAAAAAGAAAAGAAGAATTCGCTAGTACAAAATTATTTATACCCATCTCCAACCCTCCCCCTCTGCCCTCCATCGCGATCCATAATAAATAATCGAAGGTTACGATCGTTCGGTAATGATCCGCTCACTCTTGGCCACTGGATCTACAAATAATCTTTAGAACGTGCATAGAATCTCTGTCTCTGATCCTGCTCTCTGTCGGCCGTTCGAATTCTATTTAATTTCAATCTAACTCCGATTCCGTTTCCGGCTCTGTCACCGTGTCCGACGATCGTGTAAAATCGATCGATTCATGGACTTGGCGACCGATCGTGTAAATGACCGAACGACAAAAACTCCAACCGCTAGATAGGGGAGGGGGCGACGCGTTATCCTAAAATCATTACGTTATCATTACAGACGTGAGTCCGCACCTGATCTTCAAGAACGGGATGACGCCTACCCTGTGGCCCCAGGACGTGCCATTTCCGCCGGAAGAAGGAAAGGAGGAAGTGGCCTCGACCTTCGGCGATACGGATACGCAGTCCGGTGCATTCAGTCCCGCTCCGGATGCAAATTCCATCCAGTACCCGGCCTACTTCAAGGATCCAAAGGGTGGAAATCACGCGGTCTTCGGCGCAAGTGCATCCGGCAGCTTCGGTGCTCTTCAGTACATAAAACAACAAGGTGCCAGCAAGGGTTGTTTACCGGACGTGATACAGCACGGTCGTTCCGCGGGGATGCCCCTCTACGTTCGCTGTCCAATCTGCCAAAAAGAATTCAAGCAAAAATCCACCCTGCTTCAGCACGGCTGTATACACATCGAATCCAGGCCGTACCCTTGTCCGGAATGCGGCAAGAGATTCCGCCAGCAATCGCACCTAACCCAACACCTGCGCATACACACGAACGAGAAACCATACGGTTGCGTCTACTGCGGGCGCAATTTTCGTCAGAGGACCATACTCAATCAGCACCTGCGTATTCACACCGGCGAGAAGCCCTACAAGTGTCAGCAATGCGGCAAGGACTTCCGTCAGAAGGCCATCCTGGATCAGCACACTCGTACCCATCAGGGCGATCGGCCGTTCTGCTGTCCAATGCCAAACTGTCGGCGACGGTTCGCGACCGAACCGGAAGTCAAGAAGCACATCGACAACCACATGAATCCCCACGCGGCGAAGGTGCGTCGCAATTCGAGCGGCGATACCAAACCGCCCAGTACGCCTTCCGGTCTGGGACCGGTACCGGTACCGCGTGGACTCACGCCGACGGTCGTCAAGCCGGAGCTATACTTTCCGCAGTGTTACGCACCAGCCTTTAATCATCAGCCGCCCGTCTCCACGGCTCAGTTCCCAGGACAGACGAATGGCGTGGCTGTCGCGGCTGAATTCAAGCCACCTACGGGGCTGCCACCGCAGTGACTAACCGTCCATCCTGCCGCCTACTAGCAAGCAGGAATGCCGCTGAGATTTCAGCGATGCTTCGGAGCAGCCGCGCTCACTGGTAGCGCCACGACCGAGCCCAACACGACGGCTGCGGCCACGGCGGCTGCCGCCGTCGCGGCAGCCGCGGCTGCGTCCTTGCACCGATGCCAGCCGATCCAGCAACAGTACCCGTGACATTTACCGTGCATTTACTAGGACCTTTCTTTCATTTTTTTTGTCTCTGGCTCTGTGTATGTGCGTGTGTGTGTGTGTGTGTGTGGCAAAGAGAGAGAGAGAGAGTGTGTGTGTGTGTGTAATCGACGTCTCCGCATCATAACTATATTGCATCCGTACGTACGTGCATACATATATGTATACATACCTACCCCAATCAGTGTATCCTTGTAATCCTTTCGTATGTATCTGGAGTCTCTTCAGTAAAACGTACGATCCCATCAAGAAGGCCCAACGAAAAAAAAAAAAGTTCTGAAACGGGGTTTGAACCCTTAACCCTCGTGTCGTGGCATCTGCGATTTTTAACCCAGGAGTTTGAGTGAAAGGAGGAAATGAATGAAGATAAGGAAAACATAGACACACTCCAAAAGAAGCGACCAATGAGGAATCTCTCGTCTGATTATCATCCCGGTTTTATTATGTTTTCTTATGCTCGTATCTCGAAGGACTCTGTTGTTATATGCGTTTCGCCGTGTTCTCGGTGTTCGTCACTTCTCTGCTATCTCTTTTCTTTTCCATTTGTTTTTATTCCTTCGATATTCCATCTCTCTCTCTCTCTCCTTCTCGTGCCTCCGCTCAACATTTCCACCGTTCGTAACTACCACCTTATCTCGAGTCTGCCACATTCTTCGACCTGTCTCACCAATTTCACTTTGAAGTTCTTCATTTACTTACTTTCCTTTCGTTACGTTCGATACGCGATGAACCTGATGACGGATGCTCGTCTGGGCGTCTCACAACTCTGGACGTCGACGTCGGAAAATATGGGACGACGGAAAGACAAGAAAAATGTTAACAATGCTGGAACGAAAGACTACAAGACAGAGCCAAGAAGCGGAAGAGCGATAACGCGAAAGAGAAAAACAGTGGGATAGAAATAACGTAAAAAATATCAAGAGTCATTAACGTTGAATACGTTCGGCCGTGTCTCCTCTCGCCAAACGGGTTGATGATGTTCGATTTCGAGCAGACTGAAACGATTGTGATACAATATTTAACTTGCCTATGTTTTAAAGAGTGCGAAGGGCGTCCAAGTTGAGTAATGTGAATCTCGGGAGTGAAATATTGTGGTGTGACGAAGAGAGAGAGAGAGAGAGAGAAAGCGAATGGACAAGCACGCCTGTAAATATGTAAAACGTGTAACAAAATAGTAAAAGCGACGAACGCGCATACGCAAGTCTCTCCTGAAACAGCAAGGAAGTGAACGTGAAGTCGGAAGACGAAGAAAGAAGAAGAAGAAGAACAAAAGAACTGTTGTTACGAGGTTGTTGATAGGTGAATCTTAAAGGGAAAAAGAAAGAAAAAAAATCAATCTTAAAGACAAAATTACAGAGGTGATTTTATTCGGAATACGCAAGGAGGAGTGTTGTTTTATTATTTTTTTGTTTGTTTAATTTTTAATTCGACACATCAATCTTCACGATTGACAAGGCGCGTCCCTTTGACGGAGTGTGATTGTGTCTTTTCGTACGGAGGCCGAATGAATGAGCTGAAGGTAATGCGACGGAATGCAGAGACGCAACGAGTGGTCTTTGAAAGTAGAGGTGCGCGCGAATGAATGACAGAAAATAATGCGTCAACGTTGAACGTGGAATGTGCGAGAAATGAAATCGTCATGGAAAGACGGTATTGTTCGATCGGACGGTCGGTCGTTCGGGCAGGTGGAATAAGGAGAAGCCAATAGGATTAAAGGAGGATGTAAGAAGGATGCGGAGATATAAAAGTAAAAAGGGTGTATGAGAATCCAATCGGCGATTTGAGGTTACGAACGAATTGACAATTTTGTTGAGGATGGTTATGGATGTCAGTGAGAAACGAAGAGAGAGGTATGAATTCTAGTATACTATTATGATATTTGAATATGTATTTATACGAACAGGTTATTCTAACTACACGATGATATTTCGATTGGTTTTCGAAACCAGATTGGTGCTGATAACTAGGTAAGCAAATGAAAGAGGAGGGAACGTGGAAGAAGGCTGAGACACCGTAGTGTAGTAGCGTAAGAAGTAGGGTAGTCGATAGCGTAGCTCAACTTAAACAAGAACAACAACAACGTTAAAGGAAACAAATAGGAGGATAAGAAGGAAATGGGTGGAGGAAAGATAGAAAGTAAAGAAAATGAAATTTACATGAATTTTGAGGACCGTCGATGTACGCTCATCGGATTTGAATTATCATCACCCGTACACATTGTGGCAATACTTAATAAGTGAGAGGGACGGGGGGCGGGGGGGGGGGGAAAGGAAGGGAGGAAGGGATGAATAAAGAAAGAAAGAAAGGGAAAAAAAAGAATAATAAGTAACATCAAGTTTTACGTACTAGATAATAGTCTTTTAAATTTCTATATTAAGACGTGTGATCTCTCTAATTATTGTATATTACATAATGATCTATATCTAGTATGAGACATAAGTATATTATAATGATATATATTAGGCATTCTATATTATTATAGTCTTATTATTTAGAGATGAGATTTGAGATGCAAATTGTGCGGCCATATTTGCTGTGGCCTGTTCGTAGTGCCTCGGAATTGCTGCTCGTGGCAGTGATTTGAACGTATTTTAGGATGGTATATTATTATATATTGAGAAAGAAAAGAAAAAAAGAAAAATTGCAATTATCGATACTCTGATACAGTACTAAATCGTGTCATGAATCGTGTCACGCTAAACGACTTATTAAATTATTAGAATTCTTCTTAATCCGCGATATACCGAATCTTATTCTACGTGCTCTGGCTCAGCTTGCCGGAGCCACGAATTAACATTTCTTCCTCGCGACTCGATTCACGGCTCTTACTTCTTCGAGTAGCTCCTGTACTTCTCTTAAAACTTCAACTTCTTCTTCCTTTTCTCAATCGACTGTCGCAGCTGTCGTTATGCACTGACCATCAACATTTATCATTGACACCTTTATCCTATGTCTATAGTGAAATTTTCATTATATTATTCTTTTTATCAATTTTCACTACTCGTATCGCTTTCTTCCTTTTTACCTACTTTGTTGCAATTTTTTTTTTTTTTCGTCAAATACATCGCTCGATAACGATACTTCAGTCTCGTGTTTTTATGAATTTGGACTTTTTTTTCTTTTTTTTTTTACGGTAAAATTTCACTTTGCCTCCCCCCACTTCGTCGTTTTGCATAATTACAGGATAAAAATAATATTCATGAATTTATGTCGTATCTCAAGCTGTCTTATATTTTGCTTCGGTCTCTTATCATCTTCGATCTTCAAGGATTCGGCTCGATGATACTTTTTAAAATGATTTATGGCTGCCATCTTCTTAATCACATCGAGAAATACAATTTCTCGCTGTTCTCCTGTATAATCGAGACTCTTCGGATTCGGCAATTCTTTCTACGCGCGATGTCACCAGAGACTCAATTATAGTCCAGTTTAAACAGAACCCTCGGTGTAACCACTGGAGTTTTACGTAAGACACAGTTTAACGAGTCGTCGGTTATCACTTTTTACGACTCTCTGTCTCTTTCAAAGTCCTTCCGGAAACGATTTAATCTTCCCGGTCGACGTTAAACTTCACGGAGTTCATTGACCGTGATTTTTGACGATTTTTTACAACGTCCCGCATCTTTTTTTCTCTCGATCAAAAATTAATTATCGTTCTGTACACGATGCCAGAAAATTGGCGTAAAACGAACAAGTGAGCTTCGCTGATTCACCGCCAGGTGGCAGCTTTTCTCCTCGCATCACCTCACGACTTTATCGAAGCACTATCGATCTCCGGAAAGTCTGACAATTATTTTACGCAATCTCGAGTGTTAACCAAGAGCGGCACGAACACGTGTGACAATATTGTACAGCAGATCGAGAAGAGCCGACGAGAAAACAAGTAAAAAGTATCGAGCGTACACAGAGTCTATAACAAACAAAAATTCCCTAATCGACCAAAATGTTGAATGGCCGATGCTGTTTTTTCTTTAATCGTTAATTCGCTAAAACTCGTAACGAGAGTCAAAACGAATTCCTCTGGCGTCGATACTTATTCCTTCCGTATGCATTTAATAGTAGGTTTCGCACATGCGCTCCACCTACGTCCCCATAACTGCAACTGCAATTGATCTGCAGTTGCGATTCCTCACTGAAATCGCGCTCGGTTCTCTCGTCACGCGTTTCATGCGAATTTCGTGTCTTCTCTAATCCTGCTTCCCTTGCTTCTCTATACTTTTCTTCTCTCGTTACACTTTTTTCTCTTGCCATCTCCTACTGTGGTTTTTTTTTTCGTTTTGCCTGAGGTTCGGTACGAGCTGGAAAGAAAACAAAAAAAAAGAAACACACTTGTTGACGAATTATTTGCCTGCGCGTGCAGGCAAATTGTAGATAGGGTGAAACTCCTTGTTTTCTATTATACCTTGTCCCTCCCCTCTCCCTTGACCCCAATATCCAACCCTTTCGATCCTTCTCCTAATTCTCCAATTTAACCCCAATCCTTTCACTCCCCACGACTATTCCCTCGTAACACGATATAATTATATTATTATACAATATTATTAAGTTTTCGGGAGAGATTTTGCATACGATGCAGCAGTTAGTTTTATTTTAGAGTTTTTTTTTTATTAATTATTAATTAATTATTATTGTAATTCGTGAACTATTATTTTATATCCGAACATTTTAGATGTTTTTTTTTACACGTTTATTCATAATTGATATTAATGATTACGATTTATAATACGTTTAAGCTCGCAGTCACAAAATTCGTCGTGTGATATTCGTCGTTAAACACGCTATTCAAATTGATTGGCTTTGTTTTCCTTTTTTTATAATATATATAGATAGATATATATATATATATATGTATATATATAAACGTTTATATATATACACACAAAAGAGGAAGAAAAAAAAATATACAGTTTGCGTTCATCGCCACGTAACTGCTCTCGCAATATACAGGGACACGTTATTTTTCTGTTTTTTCTGCTTTTCTTCTTTTTTTTTTATTCATCGTCACTTTCGTTATTTTCACTTACGTCAACGCTCGTTCGGAAAACATCGCGGTTCCGTGTTTTTTTTTTTTTTTCCCCCAACAACGAATCCTAGAGACCTCGGGCATGGTGGAACGCAGTGAAGCCGTTTCCGGAATATAAAATGAAAAATAAACAAGGGCGCGCGTGTTGAAAGAGCGAAAAAAAAGAAAGAACGTAAAGAAAAGCTGAAAAAGGAAAAATTGCGTGAACGTCATGTGCTGTCGGGAAAATAAGGGTCGTCGGAGGGTCGTAGGTATACGGCGTCGTGCGAAAATGGTCGGGTTATTGAACGGTGGGGAATAAGAAGAAAAAAAGGACCAGGGCGATAAAAAAGCAAAATATATATATACAAAGAAAGGCCCACCGCCCCCGATAATCGGTAGGTCGGGTTGGAAAAAAAAAAATTGTAAAGACGATATAAGAAAAAATTCAGTAGTACGAAAATCTACCGACGAGGTCACTGGAGCGCCACTGTCGACGCTGTGAGCGAGGACGAAGCGTCGTGGCCCGTTTTCGCGTCGATTGGCGTAATAAAGCGAATGAGAAAGGCAAGTGGGAACAAGAGAAGTATAAACGAGCTGTGGGGGGAGAAAGAAAAAAAGTGAACAAATCGGCAAAGAGGAAGCGACGAAAGAAGTCAGCGAGACTGAAGGAGGAATAGGGAAAAAACAAAGAAATATGGCCGCTTCACGGGCTTTCTTCCTTTTGATCGCGATGGAATGACTGTCGCCTGGGCTATCCCGAACAAAAGCGACGCGCGGGGAACGGAACGCGAAAGAGATAGTTTGGCCGAGGAAAAAGGAAAAGAGCAAAGGAGAGGGAGAAACGAAAGGGGCAAAAAAAAGTATAAGAAATATATTTTTTTCCCCTTTTACTAAAAGGGACACACGGACGTTTGGCGTAATTACCTTCTTCTATAAGATGTTAATTAATTTCTCGGTTGTGCTTTCGCCTTTAATCGTGTCTGCTGGCCGCGCACGCCCCCATCGCCCACTGAATGCTCAAGATACATTAGGTTAAGTTTATAATAATGATAATATTAATAATAATAATAATATGTAAATTATTTTCTCTCTTACAAGACTCAAGCCAGACCCGCATTGGTCTGACGTTTGCGACGGGGTGTCGCGCCCGGCGCGATTCAATTCTCTTACATTCTGTTTCTTGAGTTCGTTATCTTTTTTTGTTTTTTCTTTCTCTCTTTCTTCTCTTAACTCCTTTATGCCTTTTTCACTTCCTCTTGTTCTTTAATGCTTTTCAAAAGGAAAATAAAGAATAGTTCCGTTCCTCTTGGCGCCCAAGACTTTGTTCGAGCTTCCTCCCTTTTTTTGCTTCGTACATGTATATGTATAGTGTAATGTTTCTTTCTTTCTTTTTCCTTGTCGTTTCTTCTTTGCTTCTTTCTTGAATCTTTTCTCTCTTTCTTGTAACTTATACGCGTATACATCTCGTATCGTCCAATCCGTACTTACGTAGATATGTCTTCCTCTCTCTCTCTCTCTCTCTCTCTCTCTTATCTCTTTTATCTCTCGTGAGAATTGTTTCACCCTTTTTTTTTCATCTCTCTCACGTTCCTTTACTCTCGTTCTTCGGACCTCTTTCACTTCTCGCGAGACGATCTGCACGAGATTTTGTCCGTTGTCAAATTTTTCGTAGCTTTAAAAGAAACGTAAACGAAGGAACATACGAATGGGATTACGCGAAGGAGCATAAGAGAACAAAGATGGGGATTGAAGGAAAAGAAAAAAAAGTAAAGACGCGGCGTAAGGGTCTTTGGAATAGATGATGGGTAAAAGGGAATTGCCACGTATCTCTCCATTCGACTCTGTGAACGCGCAGGTGCAATACGTACTACGTACATCATACCAATACGAGATGCGAAAAAAAGAAACCTAATGAAAAAAAAAAAATATAATGAAAAATAAAAATACGTGCATACGCATTTGCATAGAGGTAGATACGTTTGTTCGAATGATCATCAATTGTTACAATAGTTAATCGTAAATCGGTGCCAAGCGCCGATCCACTCGCGTACCATTTAATAATTATATGTATACGCGGGTGCAGCGAAAGACTGAGTTGTCGACGTCGATATTTTATTTTTGATTTTGACTTTTTAGTATTTTTCTTTCGTTTCTTATTCACTTCGAAAGCATTTTTTTAAAGCCATTACGACGTTCCGACACGTCCTTGTTTCGTTTTGCGATTTTATTTTGCATTAGCGCGTACCAAGCGTGTCCATCCGTGGGCACTCGTTGACGATTTTTGGAATTTTCAAGAAAACAAAAATATATACGTTAAAGATTCGGACAATTTTGAAAACGAATCACAAATTTTAGCCTGAGAGAATGACAAGGTTTTTTTTTTGGTACGAGAATTCCAAAAAAAAACCGGTAAAAATTCAGGATAATCGTGATGTGGCTTTTATCCTGATTGTTTTTCTTTTGTTTTCTTTGTTGATTCTTGTTTTTGTTTTTTAATCGAACAATCGTCGTCCTTCGACTCGCTCTTCGCTGACTTTCGGACTAGATGCAAGTTATGCCGGAACCAGGTTCCTAATAGTAATTTAGCGGAGTGGGGAAGAGTGAAAGATTTTTTTTTCTTTTTTCGTCTCATATATTTTGTGACTGACGAGTGGTCTCGGCGGTGCGAGTTATGGTCGTGGCCGAATCGGCAGCTCCCAAAGATCACCAGGATATATCGTTATACTTTTTTTTCCTAATTTTAAATAATATATTATATCACCATCCGCGAACGTCGGCCACGACACGGGCCCGCGCGAACGCCCGAGGGTGTTCTGTTTTCATTTTCACTTTTTTATATAATAAAACTTACAAATAAAACAACTCGACGATTCTTATCATTTTATTTCCAAACACCATTTCTTTTTCTCTTTTATATATATATATTTTTTTTTCCTTTTAAATAGCATTTATGTTTCTTTCGTTTCAGCAAAAAAAAAAAACATCCCTCCAACCCTCGAAATCCTACTGACCCCACCACACCTTTTCACATATTTCGATGACTTTTCTTTTTAGTTTTTACGGACATACGTTTCGAGTGACGTCACCGTCATTGCTCCAGCCGAATAAAGAGAATCGTAAATCAAGAGAATGATATTATTATCAAGAGAAGTCGAAGATTGAATTTCATCGATATATTTGAAAAAAAAAAAAATCTTTCGTTCGAATTCGTAGACTTTACTCTCTTTCTGGCGATTATCATTTTCAGAAGAAGACGAGGAAAAGCAGAGGAAGAGGAAGAATTGACGCGCGATATAAGACAAACAAATTGACGCGACAAAAGATAAAGCCAAGAGAACAAGAAAATTTTCAGTCATCGCACGACTCTAAGTTGACGATTCGATAAGTAAGAATTACAAGAGTGAAGAGGAGCTAATTAATTATTACGAATGTACACAAATTACTTGGCTATCCTGAAAACTATAATACCTTCGCGCTAACTCGACGGAGAGTCTTGAGAATCGAATCAGTGTCAATCGGTAACTTTGGCGAACAAGGTCAACGGGATAAAAAAAAGTAAAAGAAAGAACGATGACTATGGTCATTATCCCTGCGAGAAAACATTCTCACATAATCGTAATAATTAGTCATCGATTCACTGTCATTACCAGAAACGGCACTGATTGGTCGAAATTTAACCGGTATAAAATTACACGTTCTCGTAAAACGACTTTGACAGTATTTACATGAATTTTTTTTATTCTTTGTGTTATACAATTTTATTATTATTCGTAACATCAATTGGTTGTATACTTTGTTTTTTTATTTTCTTGTACTCTTCATTATCCCATTCGCAATCAGCACTGCTTTTAATTTTCTTTGTGTAACTAGTCGATTTTACTCCTCTCTCTCTCTCTCTCTCTTTCTCTTGTACGCTGTAATTTACTTCATTCTTTTCTATTCTGCTGTTCTCTTGTATTCTCCTTTAGATTTCTTGTCTTGGCTGGTCTGGTCTCTTCTCTTCTCTTCTCTTCTCTTCTCCAGAGAACCCTTGCTTGTCCTCCTCCCCAATCCAGTCAGACCGGTTCGGTCGGGGCGTTAGATTTTCGCGTGATCGCACTTTCGGTTTCGGAATATTCTGTCCTTGGAACGAGTCTCGGCGCTGCCAACCTCAGCGACGCGATACGCGACAGGCGAGATCAGGATCCGCGATCGGGAGGAAAAAGATCACGTTTCTTTAGATCGTTTCGTTACTCTTGTTTTTTTTGTTTTCTTCGTTGGTCATCATTTTTGGATCCTTTGGCAATTCGATTTGATGGAAACGTCTGTTGCGTAATCGACGAACCATACGAACGAATTGTATTATTTATTCGAACCGATCAGAATTGCGTTATACCGAGTCATGAAGACTTTTTGAAAAAAAAAAAATTAGATCACGTTAACCTATACTTTGTACATTGCGTATGCCGATTCATCGAACGATTTTGGTACTACGCTATGAGGAGACGATCGTCCGATTTTTTGCGAATAGAAAATGAAATTTCAATTCGCTTAGGTGAATTATGGGTATTTGAAATTTTTTAAAGAAAACTTCGAATGCGATATACGTAATTTCTTGTATCTTGATGACTTCAAGGTGCAGTTTCTCTCTTTTTTTTTCAACTATCTTTCCAGTGCTTTTTTTTTCTATTTTAGAGAACGTCTAAAATACTTTAGATTAAAATCAGACAAGTACCAACCTATGGGACGCAAATTGGTGGTCCGCACGTCGTCCAATGATCGAGACGCCGAGACGCCG
>JARPRG010000325.1:1073552-1087064 GCA_031001745.1 Hartigia nigra | reverse complement strand
AATCAGACAAGTACCAACCTATGGGACGCAAATTGGTGGTCCGCACGTCGTCCAATGATCGAGACGCCGAGACGCCGGCGGACTGAATGTATCCTTTGTTGTATAAGAATTTAAGAAGTCTGAGACTTAACAAGTGTGCATACGATGGTCTCCAGATATCGTCATCGACGTCCGATACGATTTTCCTTTCTCTTTGGAAATTTGACAAAAACTAAAGAAAAAAAAAAAAAATATATACTCGCGGTCGAATAGAATTTTAAGAGTACAAGGCCATGTCCATTTAGTGAAGAAGAATCACGCGTCGTTGAAGGATAACAAAAAAGACTGCAAAAATTTTCAAAAAGAAAAGAAAGCGATAAATAAGAATGGAAAGAGACGAACTGTCCGAAAAAAATTTCTTTCGTCGTAGTTGATGCGTCGAGCGAGAAAAGATTTTTGAAAACAAAAAAAAATTGAGAAGAAAAAATTTATTAATTCGACTCAAAATTCGACTGTGATACGAATATGCGAAATGAAAAATTCCGCGGTAAGACTGAATGAAAATGAAAAAAAAAAACAGCGTCAAATTATAATGTCGCAAAAAAGTCAAGTAAAAAAAGAAAAAAAAAACAACAAACGTATTCTATAACCAATTGGCAAAATTGTAAATTCCAAATAAAAAGAAAAATATGATTGGCCAATCCGTAAACATTCCTCCAGCAATTGGATTCCTGTTCTCTTTGTGTATCGCTACACGTTCATTCTTCACAAAATCATTAACGTCATCAAACCAGCCATGTTAAAAGTATCGCAAGCAGAGTCACCAATTATCATTACCGTCATCGATCATTCGTAACGGAACACAATGTTGGGTGGTAAACAATAATAAGTAATTAATTACATCCAACGCAAGGAAAAAAAGATTCCAAAATTTATCTTACTAATCACTAACTGATATTTCATCATTTTCATTAAACTGTTGTCACTACTCGCTGTACAATTGGCACGGTGCGTGTACGATTCGCCGAAATAAAATCAACTGATGATCGTTTGATAGCGCGTGCATAAAAAATAGGATCAAGAGAGTCACCTGATGACTCTTCTTGAATTTCGAAGGACTGATAGATTTATCTGGTAGATGTTATAGACATGGCTGAGAAATACGTAAAACGTGACTGCATCCTCCTATCTATAAACTTTATACTTATATAGGCGTGTGTATAATCTACAGTACGATAGGTTAAGTAGTAGGTGTACATATCGAGGACATCTCGACATCGTGCGGACCACTAATATTCTGCGTGGTTCAGATATGCTCGTTGGTGGAGAAGCGGTAAAATAATAAAAAAGGAAATTGGAAAAATTTTGTTTTAAAAACAGAATATAAAAAAAAAAACGTACGTAGAGGGGACGGAGCACTCGAATCGCGAAGTGAAAATTACGTCTACTAATGTCGAGTATTTACGAACTCGAATTTATTCTCGATGAGTCTCTTCGATTTTCACCTCTAACATTTTTATTTTATTTTGTTTTTTTTTTTTTCATTTAACTCGCCATCACGATTCTCGCGAATATTTTTTAATTTACGAAACACGCGTGTATGTGCCATGGGTTCGAGGCAATACGCAAAAAGCTGGTGTAGACGGTGCATTCTAATCGTGAGTACAGACACGTATTTGCTCCTTGAAACACGCGTGGACGATTTGGATTCGAATTTTCGAATGATTTATACTCCTTGTTTTTCGATGAAATAACATTTTTTTTTTTTAATAATTATTCTCGAGAAAGAAGATTAAATTGATCCGATTGAAACTAAAGGAATATAGGACGGTGAGAAAATATAGACTTTTTGGATCTGCATAATGCACCGTTCGTTCTTAAAATAGATGTTTGAGAGAAACTAACTCTATGACGTCACTCTCGGTGGAATTTCGCCGTGTAGCAATGTCGCGAAAAAAAAAAAGAAGAAGAAGAAGAAGACGGAAGGACAAAAAGATTACGGACAGATACTTTTACGAGGGCCAACGTACTTCTTGCGGGATAACGATCAAAGCGAAGAATCGAATCGACATCGAGACAATGATCTCGAAGGTGTTATTGAAATTGATAAGAAAAAGAAAAATCTCAGTGTAACGTTAACGTGACTCCCGTCGACGTGAAACTTAATGGTGAACAAAAAGGAAGCAGTCTCGAAGCGCAAAGTACACTTACCTTAGGGCAAATAGCATCCGCAATTACGTAGCCCGCGGCTGTGGAATTATGGTAAACGGCCGGTAAACGAATCATTAATGTCAACCTGTATAAGATCAATTTGAAGTAGGAATCAATACAAGACCGTATTAGCGAACAAAGCATGTTTGACGGAGTAAAACATTTTTTTTTTTGTCGCTAAGAACCAAAACTATTCGCCCCAAAAAGAAGAAAAAAGAAAAAAAACAACATAAGTAAGTAAGAGCTACCGGCTAATATTGTAAACAAGGAAAATATTCCATTTATTAAATTGGCACTTGGGAGGAAAGTGATGACTCGTTTAAATTTGAATTTTTGTCTTGTTTTTTTTTCTTTCTTTTTTTCCCTCCCTCAACAACTGATAAACGTGATCGGACTGGGGTACTTGTCCCAATGTAAATTTGCCTTTGTTGTCGCACCAACATATGCCGAACGAGTATTCATTGGGTTGGGTGAGGCGCGTCATCTCAAATAAAAGTATTTATTAACAAGCGTGATTCTTTGCTCGGATCGACCTGTGAAATCGCTTTAAGAAATTCTATCGAGCGTATTTACTCTCCGTGGATATCAATTGGCACGCACTGAGAATTCATTTAAGATTATATAGTGCAGTCCCAACGAGACACGATCGATCCTGTACGAGATATGTTGTTTTGTATTGACTCGTACGTGACGTGGAGCCGCCATGCGATTGAGCCAAAAAGATGAATTAATCAAGAAAAAAAAAGAAGAAATTCAAAGACCACGTTAATACAATTAAAAAACCGAATTATTTATACCCATAATTTCGTACCGTATCTACATTATGGGTACAATTGTTTTTTTTTTCATCTTATTATATGATAATTTTCTTACCGTGTTAAACCCTGGCAGACAAGTGTTTTTATAAATTCAATATAAACGACGCGGCTAAAATTGGTACTTCGATTATACACGATGATCGATGAAGTGAGATGTATTAATAAAAATAGCCTTGAAGATTTTCGCCGAAGGACCTATGGATCATTGGTAGTAGAAGATTTGGAAGCGTATGCCGCAGTGCTACCAAGAAAACGTCGTCGAACTGAGTAACAGCTATAAGTTATAGGCTATAACGTGTTGTCGAGCAAGTGCACAAGGTGCATATCTTAGTCTGCTAGAAATCTGGCAGCTGCTTCTTTTGGATCCAGAACCTGATCGTTGCTTGGATGGTGTATAGGATCGGCTATGAGTGCGAGTACGAGGAGAAGGTGGATGGAGGATGATGAAGAAGAAGTGAGCCGAGACAGAATAAGAGGGATGAGGATGGGAAGGAGACTGATGAGAAAGTGGCAGCGAGGGCAGAGAGGGCAGTAAGGCCCAGAAAGAGGAATCAGGGTGATTAGGGAGATGCAGGAGTTTGAAAAGGGTGTATCGTGAACGCCGCATGGAATGATGGATCACGCATGCCGGTAGACGAAGTAGTCGCGGAGGGCCCCTGAGAAGATAAAGAATGCCAGAGAGTTGGTAAGGGTACAGTGACTATAAGGCCCAAACCGGTGCATCGTGGCGGGAGCTGCAACGAGATGCAGCAGGAGCAGCTACAGAGCAGAAGCAGAGTCAGCAGCGTTAACAACATAAGAACGAAAGGGCCTTCTCGTGGAGTACCGCCACTGGGCCCCCCAAGCTTGGGACCTTCAGCTCCCAAAGCATCGAGAATCCCCCGGGCATAAGGCCCAGGCTCAGAATCTTGCGTATATTCGCTCGGGTAACGTCGAGCTAAAGGAGATGATGCCGGCTTGTTAGAAACCGGAGAGGGGACTTATGGGGCTGTGGTGGGGGTAACGCCCTTGACTCGGACTCACGAGTGGTGGGGGAGTGGGACCCCGTGGCCTTGAGTCCGGCCCGTCTCGTTGTTTAACAGCGTTTCTCAATCGACTTTACCTTGGCTTCTCGATCTTTATTATACTTTTACGTTATGGATCGGGGAGCATCTTTTTTTTCCAGACATTTTCGTATTTGCGTCTTGCGCTTAAACAAACGGGGCTTACGAAACGGTACGTGTTATGGATACGGGATAAGGTTTGGACTGTATTGTTATACTTTGGAAATGCTATCACTGTCTTGTTTGATTTTTACGCCGTTCTTGGCAGCACCGCTCGAAGTTCGAGTGTCTAATAGGAATAGAAATTTGACAAAATGGAGGATCGTCTGTACTTGTCAGTCATTTCTCGTGGAACTTTATACTTCTTGATTCTGTACAGAGGAATTGAAGAGAGGCGTTAGAATGGCGTTACCTCTATGGATTATTCGTACAACGTTAAGAGGCTGCGATCTTGCGTTTTTGCCAATAGGAATCGCGCGAGTTCTCGGCGCGTCTCGCAATAATCGCCGTCCCGATTCGTGAGCGCGACGGTAACTTAAGGAACGCCGATGTCCGTCGCACCGGGCGCGTCTGACAAGGATGCGAGAATCCTGGAGAAGCGGATCCTGGAAGGAATTCGCATCTCAAGAATGCACCGCGACGGAACTTTACAGTAGCAATTTAACGCGTCACATTCAAGATTTGAATATTATAGTAATATCTAGTTTTTCGCGCGTTTATTCGCTATCGGTTTCCTCCGGATGCATGAAATAATTTGCCATCGCAGAATAACAGTAAATACGTAATCCTGAATCGATCGAATGGCAAATGTATTAACGTAAATTTTCAAATACACAAAATTACCCAGATTCCTTCATTATTTATATTATTAAATGTTTCGTATTTCCGAGATTTTATCAAACGAACTAATAATTATTACAACAGTTCGAATTAAACGATAGCGTTTATCTGTTATATACGTTAAGTCAATCCATAAATTCTTATCAAGCTAAAATACTGTAAACGACAATTCCGTGACCTCGTAAATTAAAAACAAAAAAATTCGGAAATTCTCAGCTCCTCTCACCACCCCTCATCAATATTCGTAAATATCTGTCGCTCGAGGGCCTGAGTAAATGGAATTTTTTTTTTTCGAAAGTCCAATTCCACATAACATGGCACCACGATACAGCGTTGGTAGATGCAAAATCGAGGAAGTTGAGAACGAAACGCGTGACGTTCCCCCAGGGCCGTTTACAGTGAGGGCTCCAGGGCACCGGTCAGCCCCATTACACACTAGTGCAAGCGAGTGAGTCTATTCCAGTGCGAGGGCGAAGAGAAGAAGTAAAATAACAGGAGTAAAAGACGAGAAGAAGAAAAGAAGAGAATATCTAAAGAAAAGAGAAGATGTGACACCATTGACGGTGGCGAAGATAATCGCTGATAGTCCAGGACCAGAGACGTAGGAATAAAGGGCTCGAAATAAGATCCCTTAAAATATCAGTGCAGTGCCCTGGGCGCCGTAACGATACAAGTACGGCACTGCCATGCCGTAAGTAAGGATTGGATAAAGCGTCGAGAGGAGGAAAGAACCTACCACTACAACTACCCACCACCAACAACAATTTCTATATACGTACAGTCACAATCCGTGCACTGACGCAGCACTAAATTCCCTTTTAGATTTTTTATTCGCCCCTGAAATACCGGCTGACAGTACCACTCGGAACGAACCAGTGAAATAAAAGATGTCGGAAGAGGAACGTATGTACGACTCGTGTGCTTCAACACGCTGAACTTCCTTCCACTTGGCCTACTACTCTACTGATGGTCGCTACGATGGCTGCCATGTGAACAAGCCAGACTAACGTAAACCGAACAGTCTTTGGCTCTTTAGGAAGATGGACTTTTTCTTTTTTCCACTTCCTCCATCAAACTTTGTTTTTCTTTCCCTACCTTTACGAGACGGGGAATCCCCTTCGGCCCTCCTGGCTACTTTTAACAAACAAAACGACACGGGAATCCTCGTGACTATGGCAATTCTTAAGCGGCGACGTTTCTTGCGTAACGAAGGCGAAAACTAAACAAACACATCCGGATTTTCATTCGCTTCGTAACCATCGTGCTAAAGTTGTCTATAGGCTTTTTATTTCTGGGCTACGTCTAATACTAGAATCCATCTTGCTACTTTTGCTTTGCACTATACTGTCTGGTACGTTCGCGTCGCTCATTGTAAAACAACCTTTAGATTTTCGTCCACCGGCACGGCGAGAGCGCCACTTGTCTACGCCCTACGTGAATGCTCCCTTTAAAATTCAGTTCGGCTTCGGGGCCAATGTTTTTTATATTATCTTTTTTTTTGGGTCTATGATGAAAGATACGTATCTATGCGTAGGCTAGAACTTGTCTCTACAAATAGGTGATCTATATGATTCTCATGATTTATTTTTTGTGAAAGTCTGTCAATACTTTTGGAAAAATTGATTTGATGTTCATTACTTAGGTGGCGTCAAAACTTCGTAATTTTATAGGTCTTAGAGTCAACTGATTTTCAAAATCTCTTTTTAGCTTGTCTGGCCAGTGATCTTCGGTATGACTGGACTCAATAGTGATACGATCGTTTAGAAACATCGAAGTTTTATTACTTGCGCAAAAGTACTCGTATAAAACGGTCTTTTGAGGCGACCTTCGAGAACATAGAAGCGCTTCGCCGTAATGGCAGATACGATTAGTGTTGCGCGATGCCAAGAATAATCTTGAAACATAGTCCTCCCGCGCGCGACAATACATCCAGTGACAAAGGCAAAAAATGAAAATCCAAAAAAAAAGAAGAACGGTAAATCTACAATCGTTGATTGAACTTCGTGAAAAGTAATTTCAGACAAATTCACGTCGCCCAGGATAAAAATAGGGCGAGGTCCTTTATTCACTCACTTCGTTACACATCGACCAATCACGGATACATTCGCGTACAAATATCCCGCCGACCCACCCATACAGGCTCAGCGTAAATTTCCAAGTAAAAAAAAAAAAGTCCTACCAAATATTCGCCAGCTAAAATTCACCATCCTAAATCCCAAAGCTTAAACATTCCCTACAAAATGCACGTGAAGGTTTAAAAAAATTCAAGTTAAACAAGCTTAAACAAAAAGTGCTGTATTGAATATTTTGAAAACCAAATGTTTTTTTTTTTTCTTCCAAAAATCATCCCATCTTCTGACATGATTTTTATTTGATATCCCAGAAGAGAGAAAAATAACGTTAAAGGAAATTCCGTCTTGAACAGCACAGACGGAGCTACGCCAATGAAACTGTGTCCGCCGACCTTCGAATCGGAGTCTGGCCGTTTTTGTGCTCCGTGGCTGCAGCCTGGGAAGGGGGTCAGGAACGGAGAGCAGTACGTGTGGGCCTGATCGTGTCTATACCACAGAATGGATAGAGGCGTCGGTGTATGAGTTCAGTGGAAAAGGGGATAAACGAGCCAAGAGAACGAGAAGAAATCCCTTCGGGAGGGGTGAGTGGTAAGAGATGAAGGAAGGGAATGATGGCGGTGCTCGTATAGGTACCTACTAGATATATACGAGAGAGGGATGCTGAAAGAATAAACGCTGGACCTTCCAGCCACCAGATTAATGCAGTCCTCGAATCGAACTCGTCCCGCCTCGGAAATATATTATTAGTATTCTATGAACTGAAAATCATTTCTTGCTCGAGAGAGCATTCATTTGCTTATCCGACTCATTCGCCGAAGATCAGGAGACTCGTGAACGAATAATATATCGGGTTACGTAGAAATGTTTCTTCTTTTTCTTTTCTTTCTTCTCTTACGTACTTCGTCTTTTTCTTTGCTCTCGCTCTCGTCTTTCTTCCTCTTGCGTAAAGCTGGGTAACACTGCTTATCGATTGACGAAGCTCTCCCTTTGCTATTTTTTGTATGTAGTCGACAGGAGGTTTAGGGATTTTTTTTTTTTCTTCTTCTCTAGTTTCGTCCAGGGTTTTACCACGGTAGGCACTTAGTGTATTCGGATTTTTCACTGGACAAAGGAATAACTCGCAAGTATCGTTAGAGACGTGAAATTCGCTATCGACTGGCTCATTTTTAGGATTTTCAGGGTGATATTTATTTTATGCGTAATTTGGACATTTTGCAATGTAATTTTCGTGCGTTTTGATAATAACGATGGGATTTCGAATAGGGCGAGAGTGTGCGTGATGATTAAACGACACATTCTACTCGGACTATTACGCAATGCTTTGTGATTTAATGATGAATAATTCGTACAATGGAAAATGCACCGAATTGCCGGAGATAATTTCATCAATTAATTAAATGTTAAAATCGTCGGTAATTAATTTCTTTTTTTTTTACGCAGAATTTTCTTATATCATTTTAATTCGAATCCATTTCGATCTTACCGTACATTATAAAACAGTCTTAGAGTATCGCATGCCAGTTATACTTTAGATAATTTAAAAAATAAAAAACGCTCTCTAATGATTTCCAATGACTCGAGTAATCCACAGTGTGCACGCATGAAAAAAAAAACTGCTTGGAATTTGAATATTTCGAAGTTTAACCAAAATTTTACAGAAAAGAACAGAAAGATTTTACACCTATATCCGACATCTGGAACACTCGTACTGTCACGAGATGAATGACGATGCTTTTAACTTATCATTAAAAATTTATATAAATTTCATTATTCAAGAATCTCGATGGAATTTTCATCCCCAATCCATTTTACCCTTTTAATGCATTTCCCAAGAAGTTCATCGTGATTACGAAATTTTACAAATTACTTTGCCCCCGTCCCCCCTAGTAGACTCTACCCCCCCACATAAACCTCAACCCCTGAACGATACGTACTACAGTGTGACTTATAAACAGCAGTATGAAAGAATAATAATGTAATTAAAAGAAAGAAATTAAAAAGGCACTTGAATCAAATGAACGTTCATGCGAATGTTTGAGTCGGTCAGAAGTCGCCTTAAACGAAAGTCGTGCGAATCGCACCAGTTTCGCGTCTTAAAAGCTTAAGCAGAAAAAGAAAAAAAATGTACGAAAAACTTAGAGACTCGAAGGAACAAGGTGAAACGTCAACGTAAAGATTTTCGCGCGACTCGCGTTGGCTTCTTTTTGGCATAAATAGGTAAATAAATTAGTGCATAAGAACGAGCGAAGTCTGGAAGTTATGCGAATCCTTCGTATAAGCAGACACGATTATAAATCCGTTTAACGGAAATGGTAGTCGTTTCACGCGCTGGAATCGTCCCTGATATTTGCAGAAGGGGGTATATACGTGTACGTATATATATAAATATATATATATATATATGCACATATGTATATATATCTTCCCGTGGCGAGGGTCCAACGATATAGACAATGCAGACACCTTTTGTCTACAACGAATTTCAAAAGAAAGTCATTTTATGCGCATGCGCGAATGTGGCACGATTAATATTCGTTGTTCGTAAAACAAAGGGATGAAAAAGAGGAGGAGGAGGAGGAGGAGGAGAAAGAAAAAAAAGAAAGAAAGGAAAAAGATATAAATATAATTCAAACAATAGAGATCACATCGACGGTCTACACGTATTCTTTGCGTCGATAAGTCTTCGGATCCCTCGAGAATTAATTATTATTTGTTAACCGCCTGTAACACGCTACTCCGTGCTAAACCCTCCCTCTGGTGATAATGATTTAATGCGACAAGCGACGAAAAACGAAGAAAGAGGGGGTGGAAAAAAAAAGAAAAAGAAACCGACTTTAAATATGTTTGTTAAATGCATATTGTTATTATTATCACATAAGAGCTATTTAAAGCCATAGCTTGGGCCGTCGCTCGGGACAGGATTTGTCTGTGCCACGATTTTTGTGACGTTATCGCTTTTCTCGAGGTGGACATTTATTATTTAAAAAATTGTCTTCTTTAACTTCAAAGACTGTTCGTCGCAATTTTCAAAAGTCTAGTCTTATCCTTGTACCGATGACAAACAATACGTGTTGCGAGGGAAGGGGCGGTTTCTGCTTAATAATGGAAAAGAAAAAAAAAGGTGAAAGATCATAAGTGACAAAAAGTCTGTGGCAGAGGGGATAGGGGACTGTAAACGTATTGTTTGTGATCTGTGCAAAAGTATTGTACTGTCTTACGTGAAAATTGCAATTGCGAAAGATATTGCGATTGGTGCTGATTGTAAATGTGCCGCCTCGACGAAGCCAAGATTTAAAAAAGTAAAAATAAAAGATGGTGGCGATCGACGAAACAAAAACGAAATGGTAAGATCAATTGCTGCCGAACGCGATAATGACAATGGCCCATACATACGAAGTCTGTAATCGAAAATGTTTTATATTTTTACACCGAACAAACAGTATATAACGTACAATAAACAATAAACATGTCCTTCCAATCGCAACCTCAAATGACAAATGTTATATTTTTATTTTTGCAATAACCCAATATCACATCCGATATCTGAACTATATAGTAAACATATAGTGACACTTAGGATATTGGAATCGGCTAGGATTTCAGTTTTATTATCCGCAGGACTCACGAGCAATCTTACGGTCTCCATCCGAAATAGGGCAAATTTTTGTGCGACTGTACAGAAAAGGGGAGAAGAGAAAAAAAAGAAAGAAGGAAAGAAAGCAAGAGAGAGGAAAAAGAAACGAAAAAACAAAAAAAAACAAAGCACTACGATATTTACCGATTTTACGTATATTTTGTGATCTAAAAATATCAACCCAAAAAAAATCGACTTTACGAACGTACCTTGGTCGTTACTTTATTACGTCATGGCGGTAACAAGTCGTATTTTTTTCCGCTGAACGCGCAACCATTTCTAAAAGTGCTTTCTGGTTTTCGACTTTCGGATCGTATTTTTCTATTGTCTTTGGCTCTACTTTTTCTTTTTTTTTCGTGCATTTTTTTTGGGTTACTCCCTTCTATAATTTTCTTTCTGCTATTTTTTTTACGGTCGGCGATTAGTCGTTGAATGTTTTTGTTCCCCCCTGTCCATCCACCCCCCCCGCCCCGCCCATCACTCCATACATTTTATGGCAATATTATCAATGCAATAACTTACACGAAAAATTTTCATTAGGCTATATGCATTACGCGCGTAAACGATCTTTCGTCAACGACGCCGAACCGGATGAAAATACGAGAAAGAAAAGAAAACAGTGGAAGCATTTTCTTATTCGTAAATAAAATTATATCGTATAAGTATCGAATCAAAAGGATATTATTAAAGGGATAGGACCTGTAGCGTGCGCAGATGCGCAGTACCGCGGACTGCAGCAACTTTTAACATTGTACCGATTGTTTTAATGTTTAAGAAATAAAAAAAAAAAGTGTATATATGTATGTATTATAGGTATACATATACAGAGGTTTCCACGTTAATCGAAATTGTTTTTCAAATGCTTTCACCTACAATGGCCGTCCTAAAACGCGTGCTTTTTAAACGAAAGGATGGAAGCACAAAGAAATGATTATAATTTGAATGAATCAAAGAATGATTATAATTTGAAAGTTCGCGACCTTCAAAGGTTTCGTAAGTTTATGGAATATTGAGTAATGATTTATCATCCGATCGATTTGAAAAAGCCATTGGTACGTCGTCGAGCAGTAAAAATTTCAATCGAAGTAGGTCGCGAAATTAACGATATACACATATAATGAATTGAATAAAAATCGAAGGAGATTACGCAATTTCAATTACAAAGAATACACAGAATATTAGTACGGAAAATCAATTTGAAAAGTTAATTAAATTCGTCGCGTGAATCTGTTTTGAGGCAGTTCGTCGAACGGCGTTAAAAGGATATCCAATCGTCGAAGGCGAAACGTGACTTTGGCGAAGCTCACGAATAAAGGAAGCCCGCGAAGATTCGAATTGAACCAAAAATAAATGTTACGCAAGGCTTCCTTTTATCGTTCGACTATTTCTGTCGAATCTTACACGACGTCTCCTTTACCTTCACAAATCGCAAGATCGTTCGTTAACTCGCGAGCATTCGGTCGAATCGAGCCAAGAGCGACAAGAAGAAAAGAGAAGAATAAAGAAAAATAAAAAGAGAAAGAATAAGATGTATAATTAGGTAAAGAAAATTTTTAATACTCGAAAATCGAGAAGTACATAGCACGTGCCTAAGTGGGGGGAAGCCTATGTATTCTGTGAATATGTAAATTATTTGGTTCCGTCGGGAATCTCGAAGTCGACGGGTACCATGCGAATTTCGTGTGTTACCTCGGGTCACGTTGCTGCTGTCACAAGCTTTGACAGCTATGACAGCAACAACAACAAAAAAGAAATAAACATAGTCGAGATTCAATTTCGTGATTCTCATTGGAAGCGCGAGTGTTTATACGGCGTATGCGCAGTTACTTGGAAACCCCTATATATATATTCGAAAGACGTGTCCATGAAAAGAAAAGAGAAAAAAATCGATGAGTGTTTTATGTGTACTAAAATGTTCCCTTTTATTCCTACTAAGACTTCAAAAAAATCGTATTAAATATTATACATTATTACTTGTATATAAATATGTGATAAAAAAAAAATATATATATATATATATCTATTTATTATAGTTTTTCGTTTGATATTCAACATTTATACGTGACGTTCTTTTTCTTTCTTCATATTTTCATTCGACGCTATGTTCCACGATAAAGAAATGCGTACCATTTGTCTGTTGCAGACACCGTAAGATGTTGACCACACGTTACGTAGATTGTTTATACAAAGTTTATTAACTTTTATTCGTAAAAATTGACAACAACAGTTTTCTATTGTCTCCTGTATACAATAGCCAGATGCGTACGTTGAGGATTGTGCAATAACAAAAGATTCTTCTACGCTCGTTCAGTTCGTTTTGTCGTACAAAGATTGTGTGTTCAAATAAAGTTATAGATAAACCGACAAAAAAAAAAAACAAATAAACAAAATAATGAAACACATAACGTGCGTAATTATGCCGCGTACTCATCGCACGAACATTTCGAACGGCGAATTGTGATGGAATTAGTATACGTTATATATACTGTTATTTCTTTGTTCGCATCATCGAAGGAAGCAAGCCGTGTGGTATAATTAAGCTCGATTAATTGATTTTATTCGTACGCAAATATACACGTAGCTAGATGGCATACGTCATCATTCGTTTAAGCAAGATTCACCGTCCCTGACATTTTTTTCCTACGATTCTGTCGACGGCTTTTTATAGTGTAAAGTCAACTGAAAAGCAGTGCCCAGAAAAGCGATGCACCTTTTAAACTGACTCGTTCATATCTTGTAAAAAAAAAAAAAAGAAAAGGACACAAATACATTGAGCAGGCAAAAAAACAGAGGCAGAGGAAACAACCTGTTTCTTCTTGAAAAGGAAAATAAAGACTTGATGAAAATCCAGAAAATTTCCAGATTTTACTTTTTTTTTTTCTTGTATCTCTTACCTTACTCTTTTTATTTTAATA
>JARPRG010000325.1:1054820-1073452 GCA_031001745.1 Hartigia nigra | reverse complement strand
TTAATTCAAGTATTCTTAGCTGAAAGGTCGCAAGCTACTCGTTGCTGTTTTACAGCAGACAAAAGAATGTTTATGATACGTCGAAGATCGTTAGAATTTTGCTATTAGACTTGTGCAAGACTTATTAGACAAGATTGATTTAACTAAAGAACATTTATTGTTATTTCAATGAAATCGGATTACGGTCGACAAGCCTATCTATTTATTAACTTATGTTTTCATCAACATGTTACAGAATTTTCATTTTTTTCTTTAGCGTTCATTTTCTTCTTTGCCCTAAGGCTTGTGGAATTTTGATGAATGCATAAATTTAAAAAGGCTAATGCCTGAAGCAGCGCTTTAGACATTTGTTCTCGTTCGTACGCATTTCTCTGTTTAAAATTACTTTGGAGATCCGAATTCACGTTTACTGGCAATATAGGGTATTTCGTAGTAGCTGACGACGTGGTAAGTAATGTACGTACGACGTTTGCCGAGGAGACGACTTCCGAGCCAATTTGCAAATTGAAAAGACGGGAAGTAACTCGTGGTTTTAAGAGAAAAATTTTATTTTCCTTCACTTGCGGTAATTCATTGGTAGGATTATCTGAAATTAAATAAATATTACATGACAAATTACTGAAGGTTCTTTGTTTTATCAAAAGAGATACCTCTTGAATATAATTCTCGATATTGAAGAATCGTTAGTAACGATGCAGTCAATTGATGCCTCTGCATCGTTGCACGGTAAGTTGCAAAGTTCATGTTGTTTTGAATAATCACCTGCGAAGCTTCAAGCAGAACAATATCTGCATTTGGTATACCGTAACTCATGGTTAACGTCTGTAATAATGCAACTCGGATATTATTAATTGTTTACAGCCATTAATAAATATTCAATGTAATTCGTCAAGCTGAACATCGTACTTACAAAAGGAATTAAAGAGGCAAGGTTTATGTTTTGTGGTATTTCTGCAAAACTTTGGCAATCCCAATTTAATACAGTGGACGTACGGTTTAATTGGGCCCAGCTTATTACGTGTGCACCCACGCACAAAGAAAGTATTGTGTTAATATTCTATAACGTCAGTGATAATAATAGGAATGCTTATGAAATAGGAATACGAAGATACTGTTATAATATTGTTTTATTATTCTTGAATTAGAAATAAAAGAAATTTATCCGTACTGTCTATAATTACTTAGAGATGTATCAAAAGTTTTAACCTTATCAAAGATATTATTCATTTACCTCGCGCGTTGTATCGGATACGACAGGTATACTTAATACGTATTTTTCAGACTTTTTTACATCTTCGCTTCCATTGGCAACGATAGATTTGTATAATTTTTTAATTACGTTCTCTGTCATTCCTCTTGCTAATAAAAGATCATCCAAATTCTCGTACGATCCAATTTTTAAACGATGCTCTTGTATCCATTTTACCTGACTGTTCGTAACGTTGTATCTGTATAACATAAATATATACATAAAGATCGTGTACTTTTTCAAAGTCCATACAAAGTTTATAATGTACTGTAAAAATAATACTGTTTTAACTGCTCCAATGCGTATGTATTTAATACGTCAAGTATTTGCTTCTCTTCAGCTACTGTATATTTCCATTTAGAATTGTCTGAGTCATGTTTCTGCAAAGAACTATCAAAATTATGTCTACAGTATAACAGATGCGAATTGCATGATACGGATCCCTGAAACGTTACAGAAGTGCAATTGTTACATTACGCAATGTCAAATATTGATAATTAACGCTTTGCAATATAACAAAATAAAACTATTTACCTTATTCGGTGGTTTATAAAGAAGTGTTATTCTCTTTATACTGCGTAGGATCATGATATTATTTTAAATGTAGTCAACAGTATCAATGTCAGGCAATGCAACAATAGCAAATTACATTTAACTATTATATTAATTTTTAACACAATTTATACAAAGAACTGTATATTCCTTTTCCTAATATAAAAGTTTCAATATTCAGTCACTAATTCGTCAATATAAATGAATGAAACAGTAGAGGTTATACAAAAACGGATCAACACACTGGGAGCAGACATGTTCCGGAAAAACGGAAGTGATGTAACCGAAGTCAATTTTGTCGTACAAAAAAAAGTAATGAAACTGCTATAAAAGCATTAGAAACCTATAAACGATCTTATAAATCATCAGAATATCATCGATGGACTAAAATCTATATTTATATTTGTATATAAAATGCATATATGTATTATATTTTCAGTTTAAACAATCCATAATAAATTCTTATTTCAATAACTTTACATCATACTGATCTAATATCACCACTGGTATGTGGCTCAATATAACAGATTTCGGCACGTTGGCATATTTAGCAAATAATTCTAAAAAGTGTAACGTCGTAATACCTTCGGTCTCCCAGTCGCTTGCGATTTTTGCACTGTAATAGAAAAACTTATAATAATTTCGTGGCATTACATACTTATATTTATAAGATTGCATAAAATTTTATTTACCTCTCCACGTTGACAAATGACACAATATATTCACAGATCAGAGCGACATAGCGATTCAATGCCGACGTATGAAATTGTCGAAGAACCGTTTGCATTCCTATGGCAAATACTACAGCGTCCACTGGATCCTGAACTTTTTTGCTTAATAAACTAGCTAAAAAATCAATATATAAAATAATGTTAAACAATGAACAATCGAACGCAATAGATAATAGCTACAAGAGATTTTGTTTAATTCGATACATACCGATACTTTTGGAATAGTACACTTTGTGCAGCTGTGTCACGGTAAACAGAAACAGTATTATTTCGATGTCTGTAATATTTTTTGCTTTTACATAAATCTTATTTTGCGGATCGCTAATACCCGCCCAATCCAAACGAATACTGAGTTGTCGAAGCAGCTCGGTTTCACCTTCAGTTTGATATCCATTGCTTCTCTTGCAAATTTCCGTAAGCACTGCTCTGATGAATTTAAATGATAACTTCGGTAAAAGTCTAGTTCAAATAAATCTGTATATTTAAGATAGAAAAAGACTAATGCGTACTGGTTTAAAGTTCTGAGTGCCGATTCCATATGTTTCGCTTCAAACTTACAAGCTGTATTCAAATCATAAGATATTTTATTTCTCAATACTTGAAACTGTCCAATTTTTAATATCCAGTCAAGCATCGGCATCCATACTTTGTTGGTGCCAGTAGAAGCAGTCATATAAAGTTTTCCAGGATTGCCTGAAATTCAAGTCTTAAATAAAATGAAAGTGTGTCTTAATGCTATTCGAATAAGATCTACAACCTTTTGAATTTTCTGAATTATTCTGCATAATTATTTTCGAATCTTTTATCGTATCCGTCCAGACTTTATCGCGAACTCCTTTTTCCAAGTAATTATTGATGTTTTGAATTTCAACGACAGTGAAAAATGATATTAACTCATCCAATCCGCATAAGCCAGGCGTACCCATTGCTCGTAAAATTGTTGAAAAGACATTGTGATTTAATATCTCATTGTGCGTTTTGATATCATACCAAGCAAGCGCATGTTCGATGTACACGGTTGACCTTAAATAGGATTTGTAATATGAGCCACAATTTGGAATTGTCAAAAATATTATAAAGGTAAAGTTGTGATTTACCGAGGATCAGTAACGCGAATAAGTTCTCGTGCAAATCTTCCTAAAAATGTATAAGAATTCGAATCCGTGACAGGTATGTGAATGAATTTTTCATCCTGTAAACTTCTCCAATTTTTTCCAGGTATCCAAGTCGAACCTTTGCACTCTTCTTCCACAGCATTATTTATTATATATGTAATCTGATTAAAAAATACGATAATAAATGTTTAGCGCGTTCTTTTAGTAAGTTTACCTAAATAATCGTTAATATATTTACTTCCTCATGCCATATTTTTAGACTATTAATGTTTATGTAATCTTGAATGTACTGAAAAGATCTACGGTATCCATCCATGACGGTTGCTAAATTTTGTAGCTTCTTTACTAGATCCATCTGATAGAGAATAAACATGTAAAATTGTTTAAATAATTTCCTTTGGTTGTAGACAGATCGAGATAGTAGTTTAGCATTTACCTTAGACTTTGAATCGAACACAAGACAATTGTGTAGTGCATACGTGACCTTCTTGACAAGTTCCTGGCGAATTCCATCTTCTAGAAGACGATGAGAGTCGACACGCAAAACACCTAAAGAAACACTTCTAAGTGAGAGTACACCTTTCGTGAAGACAGACACGGCGTACGTTAATTTTGCCATCTAAAATTATTAATTAAAAATTAAGTATAGAAAGCAATTAATTAGAATAACCACACGTAGAACCAACGTACCTTTAGTCGGTCATCGAGCTGCGCATAATCTTTCAATTTATCTTTATTTATCTTTGTTGGAATCTCTTTGAAAATGTTTGTCTCGAGATGAACTATTTGGGCAAGTAAGCCAAACACAGTTTCTGGAATAATTTGCAGGACTCGCCTTGCGAAGCCTTCTAATTCTCTACTGTAATATTGAGACACCGAAGACAAATCTGCACTGCGAGCTTGATTTACTCTCAGTAGTGGCGTTTCCAGCGCGGATGCCATCTAAAATGTTATTTAAAAGGTACAGCAATAAATAATAAAATATATATAGCTATAAGAACTGTAGCATATTTTGATTTATTTGTACCTTTAAAAAGAGAGCTTTCAATTTAATCACCATAGGTGGATTCTCTTTTATACAACCCTGCATTACGTCAACAAATGATTCCATAATGATCCAAGCATAACAGCAATCGGTTACTATGTTTAATGCAATCATTATGTCTTCGCTTATACTACCAGTAAGCAACATATTGCGTAAAATTTCACGCGTGTCAGCCAGATATTGAGAGATATGTAAATTATTTTCCAGTTGATGAAATTCTAAGAATAACAGTCATGGCAATTACTATTATAAATTAATTACATTCAATAATGAAATTTTACTATTTTCCGTGAGTTTAAACATTCTATTTATGTACCTTGAACTTCTTCAAGTGCTTGTAAAAGCTGTACGATTTTACGTCCCTCGTCTTTCTGAAGATTGTTCACGTGTTCGGAAATTTCCTTGAACCATTTTTGAAGGCACTGATTTTTCTCAACACCATCTAAAAATTTATTACCACTGAACAACTCTGATAGATCCGAGATACGTTCCACGCATGTTTCCTTGTTCTTCATCCACTTTGATTCTTTGTCTTGTAGCAGCTACAAACATTAACGAGTCGATGCTAAGTATTCTTATACAATCTTACAACCTAAGTATAACGTTAAATGTTTATTGCGTTTATTATGCCGTACCTGCTTGTACAATTGTTTAACATTTTGTTCGAGTTGAGCTGTGTTCAACAGTAGACGAAGACAATTTTCAATCGAGTATTTACTCTCAAAGATAACCAACTGGCGAATACTTTTAGAACGTTTTGATTCCTCGACCAACATATTTGGCGAAGCAGTATGCAAAAGAATCCAGTGTAACGTGACATTACAATTTCGAACTAATTTTACTATTGAACCGACAGCATTCTCATCCAGCGTAACGGAAAGCTGTATCTTCTCAACCTCAAGAATTTGTGTCTGTAATTAAAAAAATCTTTCAGAGCGTAATAAAAATGGTTTGCCATATTATGGAGATTAAACAATCCTACCTCCATCTTCTGTCCATAATTCTGTGCATTTTTCTTTACGTTTGAATTCTCCAATGTATTATTGAGTGCCGTTCGCGCTGCTTTGTACGGCTGCCACCAATCAAGTAAATTAATTACGAATCCCATGTAAATGCTGCTGACCCAGCAGTCAGGAAAAAATCTGTCTACGATTTCACGCATTATCGCAGTTTCGGAATGTAACAAAGAAGGCTTAAATGACAATATGACGACCAGCATTGCAGCTTGATTAGCTAACGCGATACTGCGATGTTCTGGATGAGGAAAAGCTAGACTTTGATTATACAGCTCATCTGATCGCAGTCGTCCTATTACTAGTTCTACTAACGAAGCACTCACTGGTACTCTCCTGCGCAATGTATAAAGTATCGTGTCAGTGATACTGTTAATAAAACTAAAAATATATAAAGTCTTTGGAATCATTAATGGCTCACTTAAAATATTCTTCAGGATAGTTCGCAGGTCTCTTCAATGACGATTTACTGTATCCGGTCGAACGAAGTAACATACAGACATCGTCTACTCTTGTCGATGAGGAACGCTGTGCATTATATCGATAATAAGATACCAGCAAACGCTCACGAATGTAACCTTCAAAATGGCTGTCCACTAGTAATAACATAACTCCGTACAAGTATACAGCTTCGCACTGAAAATTAGTTATTTCTTACTAAGCTAAAGTTTGTTATTCGCAAGTCACAATCACGAGGAAGGTGCTTATACCATTAATTGTTTTCCTTCTTCGTTAAACATGATAGATTCAATGGACTGTTGTATATAAATTCCATCCTCCAATTCGTCTATGTAAGAATTAACATCGGTAATATACTTGTGGATACTTTCGAACGCCAAATAGAATCTTGTCAGTATGTCTGAGAAATTTTCACGCAGTTCTTCGTCGAGAGCTTGCAGTGCCTAAAATATATGTATTATTTACAATATATTAATGTACAAATACGTTATCCTACAAAGTATAGGTGTTATTTACGATTTTTACTCACAGGATCATTTTCAATTTTTTGTTCGTAAATGACGCCAGCTTTAAAGTACGCAAAGTCTATAATTACTGATCCATATTTTTGATCGAATTGTTTACTGTCCAATCTGTAAAACAGATATTTATACTATACAATGAAATAAACAGAGATTATCCCTATAGCAAACAATTGCAATAAACTGAAGTATAGAATAGACATGTAAAATGAACATAAATCATACAAATGAATTTAAGTAGCAGAATAAATATAAAAAATGTGTAAGAATTTTTAAAACATACGAATGTACTAAAATATATTTATAACAGAATATTATAGTAACCTAAACACTGGGGGTACGTAGTCTTTTAACCGCATTAATTCAGCAATAGTCGCATTTCCACGAGAAACAATTCGCAGGAGGTTCTGGCCGCAGGCATTATTGGGAGCTAAAAAGTCACCCATTTTTATTCCAAAACTTTTCACTTATAGTTAAAATGACTAGCATTTATACGAATACATAACGTTTTCTCTATATTTTTATATTACAATCTATTTGACAGATCCTGTCGAAATCAGTCGGAATCAGTCGGAATGCTTCCGATCATATGGTCGGCAACTATAGAGCGCTAAAAACGAAGAAACGTCCACTGAAAATTCATTTAAGCTCGTATTTCATTGGTTTACAAAGGCGCAGTCGCTATGGTTGTCCAGTTGAATGATCATTTTGGATGTCGTCTTAAGCAAATGAAATTGATACTCTTATTACAATGAATTTTAAAGTATCAAATGCATTTTAAACTCCGAACTGTCTTTCAGTTTCATTGTCATAATTAGAATACGAAATTATGTCTCTCTGTCAATATGTTAATAAAATATATAGCAAAATATCTCCTTTATTCTGTTAAACTACAGAACATTTAATTAAAAAGTATTGGTATCAGGCATTATAAAAATGATTGCCTAAGAGTAGAGGAATTATATGTATTTTTTAATATCAATTTAAAAAAAAGAATAATAAGCGGCAGATTTAAAAAGTCGTAGAGGAAAAACAGGATTTAAATAATAAAAAAAGACTCGCACATAATTTATTGAAGTAATTTATTCTGTACATTTGCATTACCATAAATCCGAACATTGACGGAATATAAGTCAATGCAGCAAAATTTTCTACGCATTGGCGGCAAACGGCGTTCACCGGCGGTCGGCGTAAATTAACGGCAAATATGCGGCGGTTTGCGTCCGTCGGCGTCAAATTTCAGAATAGGCGGCAACAGGTGACGCCCGGCGTCGTGCAATATGTGATTCCACATATTCTCAATAAGGATACATAGCGACTGGCGACGAATGGCGTCGATCGGCGGCCTAAGGCGGCAAAAGATGGTGCTTCAAGACGCACGGCGTCGATCGGCGTTCGGAGGCGGCAATGCTTGTTCGCTTATACCAACGAATTATGGCATCGGTTTCAGCAGCGGTAGGCGGCACTGGGAGGCGTCCGGACGCCGGTACCGGCGTCGTCTTCGGCGGCCAACATATACAAAAACAGACGACGTCGCTATCGGAGATTCACTCGCTACTTGCGATTACCCTTAGAATATGTGTTATTATAAGTGTCGCTGTTGCATTCTCTTGTTAGACTATTTTTTGGATAGTTCTTGAACAGAAAAGCGAGATTACGTAAATATGTAAAATATATAAATTTATATGGTTTAAAAATGAGAATCACGTTTTCCTTGAATCTGCTTCAAAAGAAAGTGACTATTCTTTAGGGCTGCGTTAATTATTGATTGTTTTATTCTTAAATCAGAATTGCTCGTTCAAAATGAGAAGAAAGAGAAAGAAATTATCACAGGTAAGGATTCATTCGGAATTTTGCAGCTGATTTTTAGCGTGCGAATAACGTTTAACGAAAGTAAATATTCTTGTGTATAAAAATTAATTTAATTCATTATATTATAGCTAGCCTATGGACAACAATTGGTATGTTGCATTAATAAGTCATCAGTGTCATATGTGACGTTGATTGTGTCGTAAGTCAAAGAAAGTTTCGCTATCGTCTGCGTGAGTACACAAAATCATGATTAATGATACATATAATAATTCATTTAGAAAATAAAAATGGAAAAGAATTACAATGTCGATACTAAAAGTATCGAATAATTTGGTTTATCTCAAAAATCTTATAAAATAATAATCGAAATCCATGACGAAAAACTCCTGAGAAGTTCAATTACTGTAATACTAAATATCATTGTAGCCATAAGATAAGCAATAGTTAATAGATAATTATTTACTTGTATCGCTTAGTTTAATGATCTGACTTCGATGGCGCAGGATGTATAATCATGAAATTTTCCATCGATTTTAGAACACGACCATTTTCAGAATCAAAATGCGACTGGGAATTATTCTCGTGCTGGGATTCGCAGGACTTCTTCTTGCGGAAAGAAGCGGATCGTTGCGCGGATATTCCCACTTCGTGAAGCATCGTACGAAGCCACGTGAAATTCGTGGCTTCAAGCCGGAATTCCTCTCGACCGCCATTGGTTTTGGAAAACGTGAAAGCCCATATGGAATCACGTCACAGGATAAAAACGAGAAGATTATTCTCTCACTGTTGCAGAGATTTCCTCAAAGGTCTGTTTTCTGGATGCTGCAAAGTTCAATTAGCTCAATAATTTTAGAACTTTAACGAAAGCACGGATTTACTTTGAGGATAAAAAAGAAGTGATGGTGATCCTTCTAATTATCATTCTTATCCGATTACAGTATCTCATTGGAATGGCTTCTTCACGAGATGAAAAAGAATCCCGAATTGGCTAAAAGAATAGCTACAAAAATAATGGTTGACGATCAGGACGATAAACTGCCTACAGTTGATCTCTTGAAATCTGAACGAACAATTTCATTGTTATGAATAAGAGATGAATTTGGAACTCTGTACGATACCTTCAGCCACACAAACTATTATTTAATAAAGTCACGGATTCTGCTATAGTAAAATTGTTACTTCATTGATTTTTTTCCCGGTTGTAACGTATCGATATAATCATTGGTGTTGGATGCCTTTTTATTGTCAGGCAACTCTTCACTATTTTACATTATAAAAAATACAGACGATGCTTGAAGTGTAAATTGCGATACTGTACCGATATTAAAATATACCTATACAACTGATTCAAAAATTAGAAGTATAGATTTTTATCTGCTTGACATTTTGACATATGTAATAGAAGCAGTTCGTAGATTCTTTTTATTTCTTCATTCTCTTCCTCTTTTTTTTTTGTTGATTAGCCCTCGAATTGCACAAGTGTCATTTCCTTATTTCGTTTCTTCCATTTATTCGCTAGGCCTGATTGTACTAGAGTTTTTAAATACTCCGAGGCACTCTAGGTGCGTTCGAAAATAAATCGAAGGCGCCGACACAACGTTGTGTCTTTATTAAATATATTCTATAAAACAGCGAAACAACGATTCTCTTAGGACTCTTGAATTATTTTTAGACAAATCTATAATCCATCGGAATATCTAAAAGTGTAAGAACAAACAGACTTTCTGATCGTACGTTTCTGCAGTGAGGAAGAAAAAAATATGACCTTGCATTATCTGTCGCAACTGTGAATAACGCTTAAGGGTATAATGTTTTTGAAAATGGACATAAGTTTCGTAATGTCTCTCGCCAGTGCGTTGAATCGTAGAATGACAAAGCAAAATTTTTGGAAAATTACGCTAGAATGGAAGTTTATGAAAGAAGTTCTGTGCAGGAAAAAGCTTGAATATTTATTTCTGGGCACCGTTACGTAAAATATTTGTTTTCAGCTATATTCTATACAGCTGGAAACTTCGTCACTGAAAATGGTGAGTTCTTCCTTGAGCATGGTAAACAGTTTTGTATCACGTTATTTCTACTGTACAAAATTGTTTCACTGTATAATCATGGATAATATAATGCTTGGCATCATATTCTATGCTAAATCAGCACAGTGTGTCTAAGATGATTTCTTAAAGTCTGATATCAATAACGATTATATTTTGTTTTGATCTATTCAAAATTTTAAGTGCAATTATAATGCTCTTTAATCCATAGTGTAAAATGGAATCAATTATAACGACACTGTCGTTAGAAATTTATTTAGTAATTACTCAAAGTACAAAATGGATATTCGATGACAGGATCCTCTTTCGCCTGGCCCATGCTTGGATATTAGTGACGATGAACTTGTCTCAATATCTGTACGTGACCTAAACCGGCAACTGAAATTGCGTGGTTTGACACGTGAAGAAATTGTTCGCATGAAGCAGCGTAGAAGAACATTGAAAAATCGTGGCTATGCTGCTAGTTGTCGTATCAAAAGGATCGAGCAAAAAGACGAACTCGAATCGGAGAAGACTCAAGAGTATCGTGATATGGAGACTATGCAAGAAGATAATAATAGAATGCGCGAAGAAATTGATTCTTGGCATTCGAAGTATCAAGCACTTAAAAAATTTGCAGCAGAAAAGAAAATTCCTATACCACCTGAATTAGAGAATATGTAATATTATTTTGATTAGCGCTAAACATTGAAGAAGAATTTAATGTTTCTTTAAGACTCTGAGACTGGAATTATATTTAGATAACAATCGGTATTGATAGAATTTTTTATTGCATTTATGTAATTACAATGGAAACATTACTATAGTCGGTATAAGTTTGCATTTCGTTTAAATATAATCATTTTTTGTAAGTATCAAATTCCTTTTAATTTCTGCTATTTAAAAATACGTAGGTATCTATTATATTTTATTAATTATTTTGATAAACGGTATACAGATCAATTTAATCTGTTTCTTACTTTTATTTTATATATGTATATCGAGTAAGAAGCTTGAATTAAGTAATAAATGTTATTTTCTATAAATATTAAAACTTCTGTATCTACTCTGTACTTGTACAACACTGTCATTCATTTGCAACGTGTCCTAATTGAAAATTATCACAGAGAAGGTGGGGATTTACAAAATATACATAAATATCGAATCACAGTTAATTTTTATTCGCATAGTACAGAGAATAATATTTCTTTACAAAAAGTGATGTAATGTATATCGATCTATTGATAATATCAAAATATTGTCCTCTCCGCGATATAAAAAGTATATTTTACAAAGCTGGTGTTGAATCAGCTAACCAATCGACAAGAGTATTATCGTCCCAGACATACTTTCCTTTTACGTCTGTCTTTGGTGGCAATAATGCAAGATATAATGGAGCCTGCGCACCCCTATCAGGTGTCAATGCTTCCTTCTTAACGACAGTACTACTGCAAAGATTCCTGGTCATGTCAGTATCCACGTAACCAGGATTAACACAGTTCACTACAAGATCTTCTCGAGCATCATTGTCAAATGCTTTCTGATGAATTCTAGTTAATGCGGATACTCCCACTTTGCTGACACAATAAGCCGAAGATACCCAACCAGCCTTTATATGCATGTCTGCCTTAGCTGAACTATGAAATAGAATATTTATATAATAATACCACACTCGTTATACTTTGTTACCTTTTTACTGTACAGAAAAAGAAATATACTCTTACGTTATGAAGTCATTCATAAGTTCATCGAGACTTTTTTCTGTCAAATTGGGATCAGACAGTTTTGCTTTAAGCGATGCACTAGGTACCAATGAAAGATGCCCAGCAAAACTAGACATATGTACCACTCTAGCATGAGGTGTAAGCAACGGATATAATTCATTGCAAATTCTTTGCAAGCCAAAGTAATTAATCTTTAATGTCTCTTCTGCTTGGACACCAATTGGTTCGGTGGCATCTCTCTATGAGGTAATATTCAATTAACAAAATGAAGAGATTTGAAAGAGTTATATTTATATAAAATAGTATGAAGTACATGGAAAAGTATACCAGCATTGTTGACTAATATATCCAATCTGTTATGCGTTTTGGTTAAATATTCTTTAAATTCTCTAACACTGTCATCTTCAGCAACATCTAGCTGATGAAAGCGAGGTGTCAGACCAAGTTTTTCTAATTCAGCAACTGCTGCTTTACCACGATTAACATCACGAGCAGTCAAATAAACTATACCATTGAAGTTTTGGCATAGTCCTTTAACAATAGCCAAACCAATTCCCTTGTTTCCACCAGTTACCTAAATTTGTTATAAAAAATCAGAACACTGTAATATTTATAGTTAAAGTAAGTTGCTTGCATAACAATCTCTAATTGTTATTAATTGCGAAGACGATTGTAACCCAAGTGTTAATTGGTTTAAAAAATATAAACATCCGTAGATATATCCGTAATATTTAAATAAATCTTTCTAATGAGCTATTTAGTTTTTCAACGGTGCTTACGTACATTTTTAATAAGATGAGTATAATTATACTCCTATCACTAATTGTAAGTATAAAGATTAAGATAACGAGTAATTGGAAAGCACGTATATATATACATACCACTGCAATACGTGAGATCTTTAAAGAATTCTCCGAAAATTTCATACAGAAACAGTTTATACAGAATTTCTTCGTAAGGTATTCTACTTATAATTGAACAGGCTTTCTTATAAGAGAGACGTAAGGAGTCTGATACAAGAATAATAAAAAGTTTAATCGTAACACTAATTTATGATAAAGAACTACTGTATATTCAGATAGTGGGTATATCTATAAATTATCTATATGATTAAATTAAGGATAACCAAATCTTTGATAATTGCGATGAATTTGGTGGTTTAATAAATTTAAGTCTTACAAAAAGAATGTCATTTTTTAGCATTTAGTTTAGACAATCTTATTTTTATTCCTTATTGGCTTTATAACCCGTATTCATAGTCAGTTCTTCGTTTCAAGCACTGATTATGAATACAGGCCTATATTTCTTCATAAATGCTAGATTTTTAAATCAATGAGGATATAATTCTCCTTTTTTGCCCTGGCTTCAGGTAAGCATCCAGTCGAGATTTAAAAATGATAAGGCCACGAAGAAGAGCGTCACATTTTCCACCTTCGAGCAATGCTGCTGGTGGAAAATGTTTTCAGAAATGCTTTTACATACCCATTAAATACTTGTAGCCGAGAACTCGAATGGTAGAATGACAATGCCAAATATTTGGGAAAATATCGAGGAAGGGACGAAGAGCATAAAAGATAAGGAAGGAAATCAGCTGATACATTTATTTCGTTGTGGTGTTACTTAATATATATTATAAGAAAGTTATTCTTAATATGGTAAGTCTCTTAGAACGTATTATTCGAAGCGCAGTAGAGAATGCACGTTTATTGTCATAATATTTTCTTGTTTAAGAAATACTTGAGATTTCATTAACACGTATTGATTTAAGCACATAATACTTGTGGTTTATAAGAATGATTAATATTATATGTTTTGATATGGTTGGATACAACAAATTTGTTATGGCATTAAACGTTTTAAACATTGCAGAAAATAATATATTAGGTTTAATTATTTTTTATACAGGATCCACTGTCACCAGGTCCTTCTTTAGATATTAGTGACGATGAGCTGGTATCTATATCAGTGCGTGATCTCAATCGTCAATTGAAACTACGTGGTCTAACACGAGAACAAATTGTTGGGATGAAACAGCGAAGGAGAACTCTCAAGAACAGAGGATATGCTGCGAGTTGTCGGGTTAAACGAATTGAGCACAAGGATGAACTCGAGACGGAGAAGAGTCAAGAGTACCATGACATGGAAGTAATGCAAGACGATAATAATAAAATGCGAGAAGAAATAGATTCTTGGCATTCGAAATACGAAGCATTGATGAAATTTGCGACAGAGAAAAAAATTCCAATACCGCCTGAATTAGAGAATATGTAATAGTCGTAACGTGGTAAAAACTTTGTTTTCGAAGCAGAATCAATTTATTTTCTGTAGCACGATTGTCCTTTAAAATGGAGATACATTTATGTACATGATACAGAAAGACGACCGAATGGGACACTTTTATAGTATTGTACGAAAGTGATACGTAATAAAACTAGAAAGACTCTTACGACTCATATTTTAATTTTACATATGAGCCGAACAAAATGAAATTATATCAAGTAAGCTATTTTCATATTTGATATAAAAATACATACGAATATGTGCCTACTGAACAATATAGTAAAATTGTTTAATATTATCTAATTCTTAGTAATGAGATATCTAATATAAAACTAGTAGTGGGGCATTAACTCGGTCAATGATACGTTAATCGTGTCAAACATATTTGCCTTTAATATCTGTTCTTTGTGAATAGTGCGAGATACAACGGTTCTTCTCCATCTTTATCAAGTATAACGTTTCTTTCGTTTTTCATTATATCTAAGACGACGTTCGACGTCGATTTCAAAGTTGATCCTAAAGCGCCCGCGCTCTACGTTCACGAAGAACCAAATCCTACAAATCCATGGCGCCATGGAGAAACAAGAGTGAAATGCCCGACGAAAGAACCGTTTACTGAACAGCCATTGGTAGGACATAAGAGGCAAGAACCAATGGACTTTCCGGTGGCAATATCCGGTAGAAATCGAAAAGTATTAAGCGTACCGTAAAACGTAAAGATAGAAAGAGAGAGAGAGAGAGAGAGAGAGAGAGAGTGCGAAAGAAAAAGAGACAGAAGCGTTACGATCGATGAGAACAGTTCGTCATCAGCTTTGCTATACCTGTTCGTAGTATTTCGTATATTCCGGTTATATTTTCAAGTGGCTTCTCGCATCGGCGGGAGGCGCGGTATGCACCTCACGGACTTTCTAGTCAAATCAAGAGTCGTACCGTGAGATGGTCGCCATCTTTGCCAGCAGACGGATTTAAAGTAACATCTTTTGATACGGTACAGTGCGGCTCGTGCCGTTTTATGTGTAAAAAGTGATCTTGGCTGAGACGGTATTCTCTATAATTCCAAATATTCGTGTAATAGAAGGTGACTAAGTTGTACGAGACGTGCGGGAGCCAACCTGGTGTTGGGAAAACACGAAAATTTGCCTCAGCACGGAAAGAGTAGGGAACGTCCTTCCAGTCGTCGTTCTCGTCGTTTATCTTCTCGTGTTATTTGACAAGTGAAGTCCTAGAATCCACGGGGATAGCTCGAACGCGGGCTTCCTGGTGGACTCACGCTCTAGAGGAGGTCGATTGGCACCTCCATAGGACATTGTGTTGCCCAGGCAATTTTTATGGTTTAAAATTCAGCCCGGGCAAGATGAGCTGTCAACGCAACGCTGGCAAGATTACCGTGCCGGATGATCTACGGGATATTCTGCTTGAATTCACCATCAGTTATCTCCTGGAACAACCTGGAGATATTATCGATTATGCTGTAGATTTTTTCACGAGACTCCGGGAGAATCGACAGGCCCAGCTAATACAATCCAATACGCAGACTTGTTCATCTACTCCAGATGAATCTGTTGAAGAAGGTAAGCTTTAGCATTCCAGTTTTGATTATTTTAGTTTACACATTGGGAGTTCATTACACTTTTTGCTTCGTTTGCAGGTAACTTGCTTTTTATTTTGTTATTTTATATTAGATAACGTTAATTGAGAATGTTTTCGGCTAGTATTATTTCATTGATGCAACTTGACAAGCAGGAAATCAATTTTAGAGCAAAGTTTCTCTGATTTCATGTGCGTTTTATTTATATTTTAACAATCTTACATTTAATACTATAGTTACAAATTAAATGATGTACAGTAGAAAATCTTATCAGTATGCAGAAGCAATTTGACGTACTTTACATCAAGTTTTCTTATAAAACTTTGAACAATAATGTCATAGCTTCAATCAGAGCCATTGATGAATTATAAAACTTGTAGTTATATTCATGATATAGGTAGAGTCTTATATTATCACAGTTATCTTGTAACATTACAATGCTTTATCATCACTGTCATAAATGGTAAAGTAATCCTTATAATCATATTGACACACAATATTATATCTAATTAGAAAAATGAGCTGTTATAACAATAAACAAATTTTGACAATCATCTTCTTACGTTGGTTCGTAATTTATATTAATAAGTCATGTTCGAGCACATCTGCCTACAATGCAGAGAGTCTTATTCTCTGATAGGACACTTCGAAATAACTTTGGTTATCTATTATCTGTTAACATACAGACTGTTCACGAAGTATAGCATTAAGGTGAAGCACATTACATAGAGTATTGCTCAAGAAAAGAGGTCTATGTAATCAGATTGTCCCTGTTTATCTTATCCTAGAGCAAACCTTGTTAAGAAGCAATCGAATAAAATGCAAATAATTAAATACTTATCACTAGCACTCTTATTAATAAAAGAAAAACGGTGTCTAAGCGATCGGAGAGTTTTATCTTACGATATTATTCAATATTAAAGAAAGGATAATTCAGCGTTGATCTGGCCGGACGCCAAGCTATCCAAAAGTGTTTATATTAGATTTTTATTTTTACGCTTACCTCGGGAAATACTTTTTACCGATCGCTGGCTGTGAGCTTCTTTTTCTCCCCGTTTTTTTTTTTCTTCTTTCTTATTTAAACAATACATTCAACTCAGGTACCGAATCGTGTCCTCTATTTTTTACGTCGTTAAAATCCTAGGAACTATTTCAGGTGCTGCGTTACTATACGTCGATCCGATATTTTCGTACGATCTTACAGAGAACTTAAAGAATTTTTATTTTCCGAGCAAACCACTTCCTACTCCTAGCATTTAGAATTATCGACCGGTAGGCTGCTTCCTTATACATACCTACACGAGAGCAGCAAAGCTCCTGCGGAATCTCCGCTCGATATTTTCTCTCCGACATAGCCGGCGGTAGCCGACGTAGTCTTGTAATAAATGTCAAACACGGAGCCAACTTTAGTACACAAAAAGTTTCCACGTCAGGATACATTATAATAACTTTTGAAACAGGGTGTCGAAATGCAAATGTCTCAAAGAATTAGCGTTCTAATATCCTCTGCTTTCTTTAAGCACTCTCTTGGGCTTGCCCTGTTTATTTTTATGAAATTGCATAATTTTATGGCGAACTACGCACGTTCGTTTATGCATTAATGAGACACGCTAACATATGGAAACAGTTGAGTTTAGTATTGCCATTTTTATGAATATAATGAGCGCTACGTGTCCTTAGCTAAAGTTACCTTTGGCAATGGCATTTTGCCAAAATGGCGATCAATGATACCACTGGATTTTCATACGCTCAATATCAGTCATCTTTGACTATCTGTGCCAAGAGATTCATTGCTAATGATAAATTTGCCGAAGTAAAGGATATATTACAAACGACGATATTGATATTGTTTAATTATATTTATACGATGAAATTTAAGCAAAATGTGTATATATGGGATATTATTACGAGTCTGGTAACAACTGTCATTCCTTTCTGTTCTATGATATCAAATGAAATGATAATATTAAGGTTGTCGGTCTTTAATCATTTATTCTAGTTCAATCCTATCATACAGTATATAGTTAGTTAGTCATCATTTGAGGCTCAGGAGTGGATTGCTTGATTGATTTAAATTAGTGCCCGAACAAACAACTTGGAAAGTATAAGGCTAACCCACTGTGAAACGTGACTGATCTAAAGGAAGAAAATGCTTTTACGCACGTTAACCTTAGAATACCTATCATAATGTTTTTTTTTTTTAATTAATGTCCGTTTTGGGGTCTGACAGGCGTTGCGCTATTCGCTGCGACTGTTTCGCGTTGCATTTTAATCGTTTGATTTTTCTAATCGATACACGAGATACAAATCTGAAAGTTTATGCAAGGTTGTTTATTCTCTTAGATCCTGCATAAGCCATTTTGAGGTTATATTTTAATTTATCTCAATCGTACTGACAGGCGGTATAGGAAATGTAAAAAAAAGATCTGAAATCTGTGCATCTTTTTTTTTTTATACCCAAACGTTTCTTAACGTTTCACAATAGAAAACTTTAGTCATTTTTCTATGCTCAATATTTT
>JARPRG010000325.1:1011352-1054720 GCA_031001745.1 Hartigia nigra | reverse complement strand
TTTTTTTTTTTATACCCAAACGTTTCTTAACGTTTCACAATAGAAAACTTTAGTCATTTTTCTATGCTCAATATTTTTAATATTCGTTTGAAATTACTTTTTCGCAAGTGAAATAGGGTAGAGACCAAGGAAAACTTTGACGTACTTAAGTAAACGCTTGTCCTTTCTGGTGTAACGCAATCGACTTGACGGAACCTGAAAAATGTTTACGGAAATTACAAACTTTTTACTGCTAATTGAAATTACACGGAAAATGAGAAACGACTACTTTTTTCTCTCCTCTTTTCATACGGACAGCAATTCGTCGAGCTATTTTTAAGGTACCCGTCGTATTTACAGTTGAAACAACGATACGACACAACAGAGACTATTGCGAATAATAATAGTCTAACAGTAAGAGCGAAAAATAAACGCATTTGGCCCAAGGCGCGGCTCAATTTCTTTTTTTTTTTTGTGTTTTATTGTCTCACGATGTACTAAGCTCTTATATAATACGTCCAAAACGTTATTCGCGAAACCCAGGAATTCGAGTTATCAGAAAATAATAACAGGATAAAAAAAAAATTAGATAATTAGATAAGATATGGAATGGGCATTCAATAAAATATTTTTCAATCTGTATTTCTCTTTTATTGATATATTATTATTCGCGGTTGATAAATGATCTGCAGATAAAGGGTAACGGTCACAGATAACAAACTCGTTAAGTTGCAAGTCGATGCAAAAACTATTTTAATCAGAACACGGTAACGGGACAGTACAGGTTGATTCAATCTTCCTCAAGGTAAACTCATTCGTTCCGTCAGTCAGATTTATCGTCGTTTCCTGGGAGTTCGGCCCATGTAAAATTTTCTAATGAAAATAAGCTCATCGATCAACGTAAAGAGTAAATGTCCAAGTGGATCAAACGCTTAGAAGCTTCTTGTCGCTGCCTGTGGGTACCGCCTTGTTTGTATTACATGGCGAAGCTGCTGCGATCGAGAAAATTGACTCGTGCCATGACAATCGGCAAGGTTGCAAATTATTTCGTAAATCTCGACGAAGAAACCTGCAAGCGGGCACAATCTTCGAAATATATATATTTTCTACGCGAAAGTTTTGTACTTCTTACTGAAAACGAAAGTTTCCTCGAGAATTCATGAAAATTTTCTTCAAGGCATTACGACAAAAATTGGAATTTTTGGCGAACGCGTTTTCGAGGAAACAAGAATGTTTTACTCTTATTATGGCTAATAAAAATTTAATTATGTTCCGAAATTGCGGTCTGACGTTACACCATCGTCCTGCCATTCCAGTCACGAAATTCGTGCGACGACGACGGACACGTGAAATATTCGCTAAATTCCACTGTCTCGCCTTTTTTTTTTGGTAATTCGGTTTCAAGGTAAAATGACAATAGGTAAATTTCGAATTAATGAATTACGATACAGAAAATATGTTCCGTGTTTGTCGTACTGCTGATACCATACAGTTATAAGATATTGATAGAGATATTATATCAATGATAATTAATTCGATCTCATCCATCAAATTATTCGATTGTCATCGCTCATTGATTTTTATTATCGACTCTTCAAAAAGATTCTAACGTTTTTTTTTTATCGTCACTTCGACCTCTTCAATTTTTCTTCTCTCGATGACTACCAGCTTTTTCTTATACTCGAGTGCAGCTGCCTCAATGATTTACTTCTTGTACATCGTATCGTGCATGTCGCACGACATACTGGCAGATCGTTTGCGTTAGTTAAATTTCATTTACGATGCTTTCTAATGTCTACCGGCCGTCATTGCTACCTTGTTCGTGTTTCTCCTCGTACTTTCTTGTACGTGCCGTTAATATTATTTCGGCCGTAATGGACGTTTGGCATCCGATATCGGACGTATAGACGATTTCATGACGTACACTGAAATCATTGCCCGAATCGTTACGTATATATAGACTGGAATTCATAAACGAACATATGTATATATTTATACGTATCTCTTCTTTCTGCTTTACTTCGTTATCTGGTACTCGAAACGTCGATACCGTTACTCTTTTATTATTCATTCATGTATTTTTATTTTCCCGCCTATTTTTATTACATCAAAAATTCAATAGTATTACGTTTGGTCATTGACATCCATTGCTATGAATCACTCAATAAGATCGTACGCACTTGGCTGATTACTCAATGGGCAAATGGAACGATTAGTCAATTACTTTAAAACAAGTTTCGACTGTCCAATTGGCAATTGTACGTTTAGGCGGCTTTACACGTGTCGGACAGAACGGTAATAGTAATTTCGAAAAATCTTCTTGAAAATTTCGTTTCAGTGCCTATGTTCGTAATTGCCTGATCGCACGAAGGTTCTCGAACGAATACAAATCGACATACGGAACAGTTAATGGACCTTAGGAAATTTTTAACGTGCCGGATATTCTGGTATTCAGCAATTGGCTCTGTAAGATTTTCAAAATTATATCAAGTAAAGACTCGTGCGTTAATTGAACTGTAGCCGCGGCTTCTGACGCAAAAAGCCAGGAATTTTGAAAATTGACAGAATCAACTGTTCCATGTAAGTCATTGGATATTTCTTTTATAATCATGACATCACACAAGTGGAGTTACGCGTCTGTTGTCTCTTTCTATGACTCCAATGTAAATATTGTCATGAGTCAAGTGCAAATTTTCAGTACAATGAACGCAGAATTACGTGGGTACTATATCCAGTGGTTTTAAATACTCGGTACTATATATGTGTATATATATCCGGATGTAAATCCTGAATACTCGAATCTGTCTCGATTGAACGAATAAATTGAATATTTCATTCGTTTCTCTTGGAATACTTTTTATGTTGCGTATGAAAGCACAGAGGAGATGTTAGGTCAGTTTTTTTTATTAACAAAATTAAAAAAAAAAGAAGAAATGTCGCGACGACAATGGCTTTGAATATATTCAGCTCAATTACTATTCATGGTCTTAATGTTATATTTATGGAGATACCCGTGATAGCCGTGCACGGCACGTTACTCTTTTATAAGGCTTTTTTTTTTTTTGGTCTCTTCTTGACTTCTAGAAATCTAATTTACCGGCTACTTCTAATTACCACTGACTTTCGACGCCGTGTATAACCTGTCTCATCAAAGACATTCACGCGCCTTGCCAGTTGGCGCGATTCTAATATTTCAAGCTTCAGTCCTTTAGAGCCAGCGCCATGCTGCTATTTATATAATAGTGAAAATTCCCTGAATTACGTTCACACCTGACGTATAAATATAACAAGCGTGTACCTGTATTCACGCGTCTTGGCTTTGTGGATGTAACCTAAGCCAACTTGCATTGAAAACGTTAATTTTTCACGAAACAAAAGGTGCCCAAGAATTTTCTTATATCGTACGTGAATTTGGCTTGGTGGGACGCCCGTCGAAATTTGCATTGCGAATACAAAAATTCAGGAGTGAAAATTTCATAGAAACAATATTGTCATAAGTGTCAAGTGATTATGACGAAGGAAGCAACGCGAATTGACTGCTAAATCCTTGGGGGTTACACGAGGCCCAATTCTGTCAGTCAAGTCTGGTTTGATTTTCCCGCGCGTCAAATACGTCCAGCGCGTTAAAGTCACGATGATAATTGAATTCACGGCATGACACAGGGTCTCGACGCTATATTGGCTTACAGCCATCGGTTCAATTTTTTACTACGACGCCCGGGCGTCGCGATGCATTTTACTCGTCGCTGCTTCTCCTTCGCGAACTGCTGCACTCGTCGCTCGTACGACGACCGCATACGTGCCAATGCATTTGGCCAGTCGTTACGGATTTAGAACCCCAGGAGGCCAAGCAGTCGTCTCGATCATGTTTCTTGAGCCTTTTATACCGTTTCTGGAATTCTCAGTGGCCAATGGCGGCTGTCGAGGGTCGACCTGTACGTATATAGATATGCATTCGATTACCATGTATTCCGTGTACTCGATTACCACGGAGAAACGGGAACGTCTGCCTAGGCCATGATGAAAATCGTGCAGGTCGAATATCAGGGAAAATTGAATCGACTCTGGGTATAGCCATTGCAAGTCTGTTATACCGGCAGTATAATAACGCGTGAATGGTCATGATTGATATTGGAATTTTGTTGAGAAAAGAAAAAAAGAATTTATCATGATTTATAAGCGAAGAATCTTTTATTCCATCATCTTGAGTGTCAACGTACGCGTTAAAAGAAATCTGATAAGATTATCAAGGCATCGTGCTATCAGACGACTTTGCATTACTGGCTTCTATGATCTTTCGAGGAAAACATTTTAAATCGTTTCGAAAACTTTTATTACTCTTCTTTATTAAACGAATCCAGCATTCTCCTCGTGCGTGGGAATTAAGCAATAAAGATTAAGGTGGCCACGCACGATGACAGAACTCGCCGAAAGGTTGCGACGTTTGCAATTCGATTCCCTCGAGGCCCTTAATGCCTGTTTCCAAGCACGAACTGTTTACTTTTCTGGCCCTTACCTCCCGGTGAGTCTAACCTGACATTTAAGACGTCGCTAGGTAGCTTTTTTTTTCGTGGCCCAATCTCGCCATACGCCGTCAGCCCGTTTGTGACGTCTGAATAACGCAACCCAACCTGACCTAACCTCCTGAGGCACACAGGGAACCCTATATAGGATCTTTAAGGGTCCCATGATAATTCACCAGGAACTCGTAGTCGTTCATTCACTGCTCCCAGATGAGTTTTCCACGTGGAAACTTACAGCAGATTTAGTACACACTTATGGATGACGTTATCGTCCATGACAATTGTCACAATTTAAGTTCTGGAACTTTTAATAATATACAAGACACTTTTTGTAGGATACCTGACCAAGCTTCGTCCCTGCTCGTAAATCTTGAGGATTCTAAATTCCCTCTGGTACCATATAAATATTAAGGGGAGAAGAGAGACTAAACAAAAAGTCAATCCTCAGACCGACACGGCTTTGAAAGCTGGATCATTTTCCTTCCTCAGTAATTCATCCTTCCGAGAGAAATAAATCCCTCAATTAGCTGGAAGAAGATCGGATGAGAATTTCAGTTAGGGTAGTTTCTATTTAGCTCTATCATCTGGATCGCTACTCCATGTAGTAGCTTTGCGGGTACTGCCTACACGTTGGATGGAAACCTCTTGAGCGTGTTGTGTGTGTCTATATGTTTATATATATGTACATGCGACCCTCTACTCGGGGGCTCTTTGTTTGATCCACCATTAGGCCACACTCTGGTGACGCCTCGTCCTCGGTGTTCTCTGCTCGTCCGGCCGTTCCTGGTCTCTCTCTGTGATATTCTGAACCGTGCTCTAACCTAACCTACCCTGGTAAAACTGGTTCGTCAGCACCGCCAACCCTCTTCACGTCATCCCCACGGTTGTAACCTATCCGGCGTACTCGCAGCTAGTCATATAGTTGACACACTGCAGAACAGGTGGATGAGCCTGCTTAAATATAACGGGAGAGATTTTACTAATCTTTTTTTTTTCTTTTTCTTGCCACTATTATTCTTACCCGACATTCCTTGGGTGTCTCGTTTTCTCTTTTTATTTTGAATATTCGCGGGGTTTCGTTCGGCGACAGTCGTTATCAAAACTTCAACCTTTTATAATCGCTCGAGGTGTAGTGGCACTTTTGATTAATGTTTTGCACGCCTTTGGACGCGATTAATGATTCTTTTTTTTTTTTTCGTGAAACTAAAAGACAGTGATTTGTTTACTTGTTGTTTGAAAGCTTTCACGTCGTTACCGAATCTTCTCCTTCGGCACTCGGGCGGCTTTGTGACTGTTGTATTATCGCGCTACGTCATCGGATCAACCAATGAACTTAATGAAAAATTCGTATCGGCTAATTAAGCGGTATCAAAAGTGCGTCACTGTTGCCTTAAGGCTCCCTTCGCAAACGGCGACGGATCTGTATTATTTACTCCCACGCATAATTCTCTTGAGTCGAGAGCTGCTTTCACCCAGCGACCGCCAATGTACTTTCGACCTTCCATTTACTCTATTAATGGAACAACTACGCTAGTCAGGGAATCGGGAGGCGATTTTAACGGGTGCCTTTACTGTACTAATTAGCCGGAAATTACTGATTAATTACCACGTTGTCTTTGAGATATATTTTTTTTTTTTCTCTCAATACTTCTTCCACTTGACGCTCCTACTCTTCCACTTGACGTAGACGTATCTTATTTTCTCGCTTTAATTTCGTTAATGGAACTGCCGGCAATTTCTCCTGGGGCAGCTGATTTCGTTACTTTCCATAATGATGTATGACAAGTCCATTGAAATTGTTATTAGTCGAATGACAATTTCAACGCTCAAGTGTTTCGGTGACGAGGAAAATTGATATCGCTGCTCAAACTCTTCTGGAAATATGTGTAGAATATACGTTTTTTTTTTTTTAACGGAAGCGTGATTTTTTCTTTTCTTTAGTGGGGATTCCTATGAACTCCCATTGACGTAGGACGCGTGCGACTAATTATTTTGTTGCAGGGTCGAGAGTGCAATCTCGCGGCTCGTCGAGAATCGCGAAATAATGTCGGGACCTTATCTTGAAAGTGTTTTACCTTAAAATCGTCACGCGTTACGCAAAACAAATTACAAGTAATAACAGAGATAGTGTTCGGTAAATAAATAAATAGTATCAACGAGGAGTCATGATTGCGACGTCGACTAACAAACAAATCGTCCTGGGAGTCTGGGAGTACGAGGACGATGGTAATTTATATATGGGAACAGAAGCAATCGCTGTTATCTGATTAATTTGATGAATTTATAACAATGCACTTTGCTCGTGCGAAGCTTTGCAATTGGATTAATCGTCACTGATATGAAAATGAAAAATCATTTATTTCATAAATCTGATTTAGAATGTATTTTTTTTTCTTTTATTATTTTTCATCTGACACACAGGAAATTACTACTTGATGCAAAATTGCATCTAGATAAAAAATCCAACGAAGTGGAGCTTGCACGTTTGCCAGGAATATCTAGGATATTTCCGATAAAGGTCAAATGCATAAGGGTCTTAAAGTCGATATATAATATGTGTATATATATATATATATATATATATTTGCATCTTGTCGCGTTGCTTATGGCTGATATACAAAGAGCGAGTCAAGAACGTTTTACAATAGAAATTACGTCCACCCTTTTTTTCTTCTTATAAATGATTGCTCGTGACAGAGAAAATGCATCAGGGAGGTCAAATGTCAAACATTCATACTTGCATCCAACTTCAAATGCATTTACTTTATAGTAATGCGTTACAGTTTCTTGAAGATTTGCATAATGCAGTTCGTTAACGATCCGATCAAAAGTGCACGGCGCTCCGTAACGTTAGACTGTGTACACGGTAAGCGGTGCACCAGACTAGTTTTCATATAAGTCGTATCCTACGAGAGTGCATCGTTGCACATGCACTTTTAGCGCATCTGCTTTTTTATAGCGCTTTATAAAAATTTCATCGATACAGATAGATAAATGTCGATTGCATTGAGAAAACTTGTATCAGCATAGACGAAGAAGAGGAATTTTTTTTTGTATTAAGAAATATTTTGAAATGGAGAATTTTTCTTTTTTTATTTTATCACATTTTTTTATCTTTTCGTTTCAGAACCACCTGTCGGCAGGTTCGCTTCCAGGAGGAAGAGCATCTTCGCGGAAACTTATAATCCCGAGGAGGACGAAGACGAAGAAGGAGTCAAGGTAAACTTAAAAATTATTTTTACTATTTTTTTTTTCGTATTATAATAGTCTCGTTTTCATGCGATTCAGTCGATATCGCAATTAAAAAATAGTAGCTATTCCTTCGACGGTTAATTAAGATATCTCATAGGAACGTCAAAAGACTTTTTTTTTGTTAATATAAATTTCGCATCCATAGCTTCCAGTTGATTAACGCTATTAATCGTTTCGTTGTGAAATCGCGCTACAAAATTTCCACGATTATTAATTTTTTCGATGCGATACCAAAAGGTACACCAGGTATCGAACGCTCTAGGTGGGCAGACGTTTAATATGCGCGATGTAGACGCCCACGCGACTTCCTTGAGAATCCGTCGTACGTTGCGGGTACGTGATGATGGATTGCGTATCGCTTATGAATATATATATATATATATATATAGCAATATGGTACGTATACAAAGAAGGTACGCAGCAATTACATTTCGAAAATAATTTCTATGTTTTATATTACTTCCGGTGTGACTGCCCCTTTAAGAATGTTTTCGAGTATCAGAAATGTTCGGCTATTCACGTTACGAGCCTTAAAAATTATTACTTGAATTTTATTAGTGATTTCCTGGTGCACTGCTCTCTCCGTTACATGTGCTTTCACGAAAATCCTATCTTCGGGATGCGTGTCCCGTGTCTTTTAATATGATACGACATTAAAAGAAAAAAAATAACGTAGTTACTTGAATTGCGATAAAAAGGACATTTAGATGCTATCGAATATAACGATAAGACTGTGCCTTTCGCACCGAGACATATCTTTATGGACTCCCTAGGTATATTTTTAATTAATTTAACAACAATTCACCTGTATTATTACTTCCAAGAGGGAAATATAGCTTTATTCGTACGGTCCTCGTATATCGTCGTCAAGACTTTCCTTTTGTTATCCTCGATACAAGAGGTTTGGGTTGGCCAGAGGTGCTAGACGCGTTATGTCATCGTTTGCAACTGTCGAATGTCGTCAATATGAAATAACAATTGGCCGAGTTATGCAGCGTTACATTGCGCGTGGCAGTGAGTATGTTCTTATGCAAATTAACGTAGTGCTCTGTAGGCTGACTGAAGTATTAATGAACTTTTTTTTTTTCGTCTAATTTAAAACATTCTCGCAGTGGTCTTTTCGACTTTACTTTGTTTCAAATATATATATTTTTTATTTTATTACCCTTCCTCCCCCCTGGACCACGAGGATGAGAAATTTCTGATTGATAAGAACGGAGGATCTAATTGAAATCGCCCATATAAATTAAGTGCGTCAGATTTGGATTGATCGTCGTTGTGTACGTAAGCTAAAATTATTTAAAAGCATCGGGAAGTTGGACGTCCCGTGTATTTTTAGGCGTGTTAATTAAAATCCCGCCCTCTCCCCTTGCGGTTAGCGTGACTATTAATCACCATAATTAAATGTAAATGTTCAATTAGTATTTAGCATAACGCTACTCTCCAGAATCGAGTCGTCGACTTCGTCAACGATGATGAACCCTTTCGTCGTGTCGACGGCGACGTCTACGCTCAAGTACGATCGCACGCGCTTCGATTGAGAGCTCAATCAAAACTGGATCCCACGGTTCCTTAGGGCGATTCCATAAACAACGATCGACCTTATTAAGACTGTCGTTCAACGACGTTTTACCTTCGTCATTATACATTATAAATAATGCGCATACTCGTTCAAAGGTTCTCTCGCGACTGTACGCGTGCCCGATACGCATTTAAATAACACGCGGTCAAATGATTAGTCATGATTTTAATTGCGCTGATTCATACGCTTAATTAGCTATGGATATTCCGAACGACAAACTTTTAAGAAAGCCGGAGCCGAAGAAAAAGATAGCGTCGTCGTAATTACACGATTCAGCTCGTAGCTGACGTGTTACGTTAAAAGTCTGTTTCGATGACGTACTCGTGGACAAGAATACGGTAGAGAGCAATACGGACGAGACACCGCGAAGAGGTTATCATTGATTTTAGTCAAGTAGCACCACACTACTCTGGCCTACGACGTAGAATATACCCTTTTCCGCTCTAAAGTCCCGTTTTCACTTAGCGAGGGACTATGCCTCGCCCAATAAAACACGTAAACGTTTACGTTCCTTAGAATTCTTCCGTCGACTTAGCTGCCTTCGTTTGTCCCGGTTAACAAAAGCGTCAGCAGTCGCTTGATAGAGATACGAATTGAAATTTGGAAAAATATAAGTGTGAAGGAATTATCGTAAATTCTATAAATCCATCATGGCCGTCGACGCTGCTGCAACGATATTGGCGTCTTTTGTACGGGGCTGTTGTCTATACCAGAGGGATTGTATCAAGTCCACGTCCTTACATCTGCTTAAGCGTAGGTATATAGCATGGATACACACGTATAGGGTGCACGAAGAGGAGAGTCGGGAAGGCAGTCAGGCTAACTTCTTGCTTCGCTTGACGATGCGTGCGACGAACGTGCCTTTGTGACGTCAGCGAGGGAGCTCACACGTGTTCGATAACTTGCAGGTATAGGGGAACTTAACTATATGCCTATAGCTCTACTCGTGTACGTATCTAGACAAAGACTCTGTTATTCGCATGATGATCCAGGAGACAATTAGTCTTTGTATAATGTTCTGTTCTTCTTGTTTCCTTTCGGCTGAAATAAAAAACATAACGACGTACCTGGTAGCCCAGTTAGACGGCTTTCAGACGAAGCGGGATCTCTGGTACTCCTTTTGATATCGTCAGCTTAGAATTGTATTATAGGTATGTATATTTTTCTTGCCGGGGATGAAGTTGTAGGCTTACCGTCTGACTTGATGTTCAAAATGGCGGACGTACGTATAAGCACCGGCTTATGCGACCTGGATGCCGATATAGGAATTTCTCTACTATTATATGCGCGATAGTTCAACATGACTACCCAGCAACTTCCGCAAAAGCTTCACTGTACGCGATTTACACCCGGAAAGTCAAAGCGGCTATTTTCGACTTCGCGAAAGCTTCCGTGCCTTCTTCGTCGTTCCTTGGAATACTCGTGAATTTTATCGTCGTGCTTTGTGAACATTTTCATAGTCGTTACTCTCTGTAGCGTTTCTTGAATTTGCATTCTTCGACGGACTGTCGATTTTTTTTTCTTGTTTTTTCTTTGATATTCACCAGACGATATTCGAGCGATATATTTATTCGAAATGTATATTGTACACGGGAGGAGGCGACGGATAACGGTCTTCCCTCGAGCGTTGAAAATTCAAAAAAAAAAAAAAATGAATAAACCCTAGAAGCCTCGTACAATTTTATGCGAAGTGGTCGCGGAGATTGTATGGGATTTTTGTACATTTTTCTCTGATTCGCCTTAAGGGATATGACAAGCCCGTGACGTCACGTTGTCCCGAGACACCGATTGGCCAGTATCTCCTGGACTGGTATTGACGTCACTGCTGGCTAACACACAGATTGGTCAATAACGTTCAAATTGATATCGACGTTGTCGTTAACGTTGAAGAATTTTTCAAAGCTGTCTTGACGTTAATGACTATCCAAAATTATGATTCCCCTCGATATAACATTATTATAACGCCACATCGCGTCACGACTATATACTTTATTATGTCTCTTTGTTGTTGCAGATGATACATCCAAAGAGCGACGAGCAGCGTCAGAGGCTCAGCGAGAGCGTCAAGACGATTCTTCTATTTCGCGCCCTAGATAAGGTATACACACTAATCGTTATGATAAAGCATTTTTTCTGGTAAGTAAATCGGCATACACCGATTGTACGTACGACTAATGTTTGAGTAATTGAATGTCATTCGATTAAAAAAACAAAAATCAATCTACAATGTACATTAACGAATTGAATTAGGCGGACGGCCATAATGATTTTTAGTACGCGATATTCCCGTCGTGACGCCCTTCCGAGTATCTTCAATGTAAACATACGCGTAGCGTCTGCTCATGTATCTATTTCTTATGTCTACATAAAAGCGACGCACCCATGTATCGCGTATATATTTCACGCAGTAGGACTAGCGAGCAATGTGTTTGTCAGTTCTTGAGGAAAGAAAAGAAAAGAGCCATATAGAAAGTTATAAAGTGAATAACGTTGCCCCCGATCATCATTACATGCGGGACGTGCATATTCGATTCTGAGCAATTTCAAACCTCATACTTGCGCAATATATATGTAACGAGCTACAATATTTATTTTTATTCTCTCACCCTTACCCCCTTTCGATATCTTCAAACATATAACTACGTAACGTGCACGTAATTTACCTTCGGTGTTATTAAACTTGCTTGTCGTATCGGTTTTTTTTATTTTACGATTATATCCACGCGAGAACACCTGCTACACGATTTTTACCCTTAAATTTCACTATAACGACGGAATATACTCTTTAGGCGTCTTCGACAGCACAAGGGTTCAGTGTACGTAACGTTAGGTTAACGGCGGTAATATGCACCGACTGACGCAATACCCTGGTCGTGTTTACGCCAGCTTAATTCCGCCTTAACACTCATCCCCAAGCGATTCATTATATTCGCTTCGTTGATGAAGACTGTTTTGTTTTCTTCTTTATCTTTTATATCGTTTACAGAGTCAGAGGCGACCATTTTCTGGAAAGAGTCTCTACGGGAACCCTTGAGTTTAATTGAGGGCACAGAGTCGATCGAAATTTTGGCCTGACGCGTGTGACCTTCTCAATTTTCTTTTTAACGATGCTCAAAAGTTTGTCGCCGATACTGACGTACGATCGCATTACAATTATCGTTGCACTGTTACTGCTTTATTTACAATTTGCTGCTTGGTCGCCATCTATAAATTCTCTGTGCTTTCATCCTTTGGGTATATTGGTATTGTCGCTGTCTCACGGGTATGCAATATTCCCATGAACTTAACGTCTCGTCTAGAAGGACTGTTAAGCCATTTTTTTCATGCTCCTCGGACATTGCCAAAGGCCCACTATAGTATGCGCAAGGCTTCTAGCATGAAATCTGTAAAGCCGTTTCTACGTAACGTTTTTCAGCTATTACCGCGTATAACGGAGCTCGATCTAGAAATATAAGAGTACGTGCCGTTGTGCTACGTGCCGTGTAAAGTTACTATTGAGAAACGGGCTGTTGCGTAAGGTGGATGACTTTGATAATGATATTAACAAGTACAGGAACAATAACGTGAGCATAAACTTGTTAAATTGTCCTCTCTTCTTTTTTTGCCCTCTCTCTTTTTCTCCTAGCTCTTTATCTCTTGAATTCTTTACTACCTTAGCTACTCTATCCCGTATACGTATCAGCACTCACGTTTCGTGTAATAATGACTCGAGAAATGGAAAGTGCAGGAGACGCGACGTTATGTAAAATACAAGAGCAATGAAGAGCAATTGGATGATCGATCGATCCCTTTGATGGATCGAGTGAGATATGGGCTTCCTCGTAGACCGTTTCACTCGGTTCGATTTTATTGGTGCGATCGGTGTTTCTGGTATCTGCCGATCGCTCCTGCAATTATACAAGGGTGGAAAACCTCGGGCACGCGAGGGACATTCTTACGCGTAACCGTCTGATGGAAGTTCAGTGCGAATAAACCAGATGTAATCGTGCTGCTATTCGCGGCTCACTCTATTCCTGCTTGGGTGTGTATTTTCATTGACATTTACGACTCTGACGTTTGCCTGGCAAATCTTTTGCAATCGCGAGTTATGAAACGATGCCGATCTGGAAAAGCGCGTGCGGACGTCCAAAATAGTATTTCACTATGGTGCTACTCTCGTAGCCATAGGTCTCGCCTGAGATTCCTCTTATCTTTATGACTCGTAAATTCAGTTCCTTTAAACTTCTGTTTCTCTTGCTTGGAATCTTTCTCGGGAAAATTTACTCTTACGGAATTTCATATGTACTTTCGTGACGTGGGGGCTGTAACTTTTGATATTTTTTTTGGATTTTAAATACAGTCGAATTCGAAACCTTACGGGAATTGGACTCTCGTTGAGATGGTTCTTTTCAACGTTGGCTGCCCGTGACTCGATAATATTGACTTTTTGAATTTCGCGCTCGATTTTCTGACAGTGGCTTCTTTTCTCTCTTTCACTCCTTTGATCGTTTGCAGAATAGAATGGCGCTTCTTCAAATGGCCTCCTGTGATCATTCGTGCGATTTGACGTCTACATTGTCAAAGGGAGTGGTGGCTCTTCTTTATACCTTAAATGATGTCGAGAAGTGGACAACAATTGACTCGCATTATATTTCTATTCAGAACCCTTAAGTGCTCTCGAATTGATACCATCGATCGAGACGTAAAAACACTTATACGGATGATTCTAATCGATATATATTCAATGGTCTTGCTCTGTCGATATTGGCAGCTATTTAATGCCTTTTTGTAATTTTTAGCGATAAACGTATTAAAGAATTAAAAGTCACTCTGTGTTTCAGGAACAAATGGCGGGTGTCCTAGACGCGATGTTCGAGAAGACTGTCGAGCCTGGTGAATTCATTATACGACAAGGTGACGACGGCGATAACTTTTACGTCATCGAGAGGTCAGTTAATAAAAAAAAAAAAATCAAATTATCCAATCCATCTATATATATATTGGTATAATCCATCGATAACATTCTCAGGCACGTCCTATATCCCAGACGATGAAACACATTTGATTGATTATCGTGATTGGCCCATTTACAGGGGGAAGTTCGAGGTCTACGTGAAGGATCCTTCGGGAAATGATATGCTGATACACACGTATGACAATAGCGGTGCTTTTGGCGAGCTGGCCCTTTTGTACAATATGCCACGAGCGGCAAGCGTGAAGGCCGTTACCCCAGGTACACTATGGGCCATGGACAGACAGACTTTCCGTCGTATACTCTTAAAGTCTGCTTACAAGAAGCGCAAGATGTACGAGGATCTGATCAACAAGGTTCCCATGTTAAAATCATTGGAGGTTCGTAGAACGAGTATCGACAGACTGGGCTTACACACGCTTGTTTCTGTCATTGACATCGATTCGTTAAGTAACCCGGAACAATGATTTAACGATTGTACATTCTTGCAGGCGTACGAGCGTATGAATCTGGCGGACGCGCTGGTGCCAAAACACTTTTCCGACGGCGAGAGAATCATACGACAAGGAGACACAGCCGACGGGATGTATTTCGTTGAGGATGGTGTCGTTAGAATCACCAAACTCGGTGACAATGGCCGCGAGGTCGAGGTAAATTTGTGTTATTTGTATTTGACTTTTAATTTATATAAGTCGCTCGTATACTTATTCGATCTATCCTCGAGATGGCTTGTAGAGTCAATTTCAAATCCTCCTTAAGCTACATACTTTTCGTCTCTTATTGTACAAATTGCGAAATTGTATGTTTATAGATCAATCGTGTACCCGCTGGTGGATATTTGGGAGAGCTGGCTCTCGTTACGCACAAGCCTCGCGCAGCTTCAGCCTACGCCGTTGGAAACGTTAAGCTGGCCTGTAAGTATGCCACTTCCGTTAATACAAGGTAGAGAAGAAGGGAACTTGGAAAAAGGTTACACGAGAATTTTTGAAAAAGATATGAATAATTCCTTTGACGATACTTTTTCTTTTTTTTTATTCATTTCTTTTTCTTATTTTTATCTCCTTCTCATGTAGTCCTCGACGTGGAAGCATTCGAGCGCCTCTTGGGTCCGTGCATGGAATTAATGAAGCGCAATATCGACGACTACGAGGATCAGCTTGTCAAGATATTCGGTAGTAAAACCGATATATCCGATATCCGATGAGCGAGCGCCATCTTGGAACATCACGACGCACCGCTGCATCGCGGAAAGTCGAACCGTATCACGGCGTTTAACGATCAGAAACTTCTACCACCCGCTTGTGAACCTCATTCAAGTATTTTAAGTAAACTCCTAAAGACGACCCTCGTACGTTCGCGCGCTAATTAGAGAGAGCCTCCCCTATCACGTACGCATCTACGTACGCACGTGCGTGTACACGCGAGATAATATTCACCGTATCACACGGCTACAATTTAACGTTTTGTTACACCACTGTAGAACATTGAATGCGGCTGGCCATTGTTAATAGGACATTCGGGTTGCGGAAGTTGACTGCGCCATCTAGTGAGAATAGGATGAATGATGAAGGTTCGGATGAGTGGATGTAGAGGGGGCGAGAGGAGAAAACAGCAATTTTCAAAACTTACGTGAACGTTGCTGCTTATCTGCTTTCTTCTCGTTAACGTGTGCTGACGAATTTTTTCAATGCGTCAGTCTCTTTTATCTTTATCTTTTTCTTTCTCTAACGGTTACAGAATCTCATGCACTCGTCGCTATTTCATAATGAGTCAATGATCTTCGTATGTCGATTTTGCCGTCCTTTTCGTGTTCTCTTTGCCAGTTTATTTTTTATTTTTTTTGTTTTGTTTTCATTCATTCATTCTTTTATTTCACACTTTACGCGTTTGATTTATCTGGCTGTGCCTGAAAGTTCACTCCGAGAAGCACGTGGGGAATCTGACTGAAACGGCTCTGCACAAAGGCGAAATTTATGATGAATATGCGTGGGACTAGAAAAGAAAGATAATCGTGGCGACTAATATAATTGCAGGCTTCGCGTGTTAGCGTTACGCACAATTTGCTGTATTATGGTAAAAGGTATCAAAGGACGCGAGCGAAGTTTTCGCGTCGATATCGATGCGCCGTTGAGTATCTTTACCCACAGCACGTGTTTCGGAGAAAAGAGAATAACGAGCCAACGTGGAAGATAGAAGAATCGTATTTATATGAAAATTGTCCTGAGAGAAGAAAAAGGGGAAAAAGCATATATATACATATAGCGAATCTGTGTATATCCTTCGAATCCGCATTATTAGAAGAACGCCGCCTTCCGGGGAAAAGAAAAAAAACACGTGGCACGAGCATTCGATGTTTTTTCAATGTAAATCCTCGAGTTTGCAATCGTCTACATTCGTGCTAATGAAATCCCGATGTTAGACACGTAGAAAATGATCTGCTTTAAAAGCCCACTGATATGGTTCATTGTTATCGAGTAACTCGTTTAATTTCTTTCCTCATTTTCTTTTCTTTATCAAGATCCGTATCATTCTATCTCTTTCTCTCTCGTACACTCTTATACGCACATGTATACTTACGCACACGCGTACGCATACACTCACCATCTAACGTAGATCTCATTGAATGTATTATTTTTATTATTTACCGAATCTCGTGACAAAGATCTTTATATTTTCGTACCGCCAGGTTCAGCGGTTTATCTTTTCTTTTCTTTTTTTTTCTAATGAAATTTATTATTATTATTACCTTAAATCATCCGATTGAACCGTCTTTGAAAGTATTCGGGTTCGAAGTATTCGTTCGATTAACGATCGCTAAGGAATCTTTACTTCCTTTACGATTTAGAATTAAGAACCAATTCTCGTTGCGTATTTTGAAATTCAAAAAACGACATATACGTGACGCAGTATACGGACGAGTATTGCAATGGACATTGTTTCGATGCAATAGCGTGACGTATGTCGTGTAAACGTGACTTGAATGCGTAAAAGCGTAAACGAGTATCGACTTAGGAATAATAATGGGCAATCTCGCAAGGATTCCGTTACTGTGGGAATGAGGTTATGTGTTTTACTAGAAAAGTAAAAAGGAAGAAAAGTATTAGTGAACACGAAAAATCTTCATTCAATGTTTAAAAAGCCAGAACAATGATAGACGCTATTTTCTGTGTTATTTTTTTCGAATCCAAGCGTCTTTGATCTTGGCATATTTTATTATCAATTTCTCTCTCTCTCTCTCTCTCTCTCTTTTTCTAACGATTCACTTAGACTACTCAAATTTTCCTTTGTTCCTTCTACGTGGTTTACTTTATTCGTTCTCTCGAAACTCTTCATTTTCTTTACTCCTGACTCTTGTATCTTTGTCTTCTTCTCTGTTTAGCTAAGAGTCTGTCTCTTGAACGGTAATACCTGTAAGAAACTTTACTTCTGTGAAAAGTGTTTAAACAATATGGTAGTAAATTAAGTAAGAATGTGTCGCGAAGCAGAGAAAACCGTAAAAGGAGGAATAATGAAAAGAAAACAAAGAAATAGAAGCGTGAAGCTATTGCACGAAGACGTGCTAGAAGCTAGTCAGTTTTTTTTTTTTCATATTAATTATCTTGAATACCGCGTACTCGACCATTAATCCGTATAGGAGTCGAACAAGAGGGAGCCACGTTCTTCATCGTCCTTTTCTACCTGCGCCTGATAACGTCTTGTCACCTTTCTCATTCACCAGGCCCACCGAGATCTTTTTTTTTTTTTTCTTCTTTCTTTCTAGTATAATAACTCGATGCTCGCGATCGAGCAAATTGGCGATAAATGAATAATCGCTTACGACAATCCCACGGTGTTACTCGACCGCCATTCATCTCGCGATGGTCGTTCGTTATTCGCAATAATAATCTAAATCACTTGTACCTTGTTTTAGCTGGGGGCAACGTAGCTTCACTGATAAAAAAAAAAGAAGATAATTGGGTAGCAAGGTCCCTATCTACCCAATTTTATTAACTATCTTGTATCTAATTGTACTATACTCTCGTCGAATTTTTCGACGGAGGGACCACGCTTCAACACCCTCCCATATCCATTTTTTTCTAAAAAAATGAAAAAAGACAAAATAGGAAAAAAGAGTCTGTTCGGCGTGCATTAATCATCGTTACACGAAAGTCAGCACTCTTAGAGTCTACGGGCCAAATTCTTGTAACAAAAGAAGGAGCTGAATATTAAGTGGAATATTGCGGGTTATTAAAAAAAAAAACGGTTAAAAATGTAACTCCTAGTGTAAATGTGCGCGTGACTGTATATCGTCTTTACTTGTCTGGCTCTGTGTGTAAATGTAATTCTGAATGGAGTTACGGAGGACTGAGTTTAGCTGAAGAACTCTCAGCCGTGTTAAGAGTAGAGGGGACACTTCTTGAAGAGTCGATAATTTATAATTACTCGATGGAATTTTCGTGCTTTCGCTGTTGCACTTCTCTAGGATTGGACGATCCTTCGATGTTCGCCGAACTACTTTCTTTTTCTCGTATTCTAATAGGGTACGTCTTTCATGCGATTAGGACTTGTCGCGAAGTTGTTCACCTTAAGCCAACGTCTGGGACGTGGCGAATTCGCGATTTTTGATCTACGATCATAAACTTGTAGGAATCTTTCTTCGCTTTTCTTTTTTTTTTTTGTCTTCTACTAATCAAATGCGTCAGGCACATCTGCACGTGCGCGCACAATACGCACCATCCATCTACGCATCAATACGCATTATTGTTAACGCACAGAACTCGTACGTGTATATACTGTATCTGCTCATCTTCACTCGATAGGCTGATCAAACAAGATCTTTTTTTCTTTTAACGGCATGACGTGCATCTCTTGGAAGAAGATAAAAAGCTTGATTACATACGTATGGTATAGTGGAAAGAAGAAAACCAAAAAAAAAAAAAGAAGAGAACCGACCAATGTCTTGAATGTCTCAATGGTCGTTTGGAAAATGTCGCGCGTATAAATACAAGAATGTCGCTTGGCGGATAAGGATTTTTCAAAATCATACAGATCGAAATTCCTTGATCCGAGTCCTTGCTGGATTCTAAAAAACAAAAGAGTTATTTCCGTCTCTGGAGGCGTCCGTTCGCACAATGGATATTTCTCTTTATTTTCCATTTCGTTACTTCGGTATTTCATGTGTTGCGGAAAATAAAAGAAATTGTTATCACTGAGCCGATCGGTAATGGTCGCTTTTAATTTATAAGATTACAGTAGACGAAGTCCGCGCGATGAAGATGGCAATAGCCGGTGTGCAATAGCGATTTTTACGTGTTCGATGTCGCGAAGAATTTACGACGGGAAGAGAAATTGTTTTCGCAAATTTGGGAGTAGACAAAATAATCGCTGTGCAATTGGCGACGATCGCGTATATTATTCTAGGAGAGAATGGAAGGAAGTAAAACAAAAAAAAAACAAATTATAATAGCAGAAGAAGAAGAAGAAGAAGAAGAAGATAATGAGCGTGCGTGTGTTTGCATGTTTAATATATTAAAAGAGAATTAATATAATTGTCGTTAGTAGTATTTATTTTTCATTTTCATGTCGTCTACAGTTGCTAAGGAAACGGTATAGAGCGTAACGCGAAGAATACATAAAAAAAAGAAAAGAAAGAAAACATTGACACGCGCCATCCGAATATCTCTGCCTTACTCTCAGACACCTCTACCCGCCACTTTACCTCTCTTATATACGAATAAGAAATATACGCATACGCATCCGTATATATAAAGTAGTACGCTTCAATGAGAATTCGCCCTGCAGAAACGACGGGAGAAACACGTGAATTCGGTGCATTGGACATAGACAAAAGTTAAGGAGTGTTCTCATTGAGGGGGAAAAAAAAGAAAAAGAAGCAAAAAGTGCACTATGGAAAATTGTATTTTCCGTCGAAAATGAAAACTACGTAATTCTCGTCGATCAATCGATAAATACGAATAACGCGGAGGAAATAGTACGTAGAGGAAACAATATACGCTGTACCAAGCGTACGATAAGATCGGCACACAGAGAAATGGATTGGAGCGCGTTTCGTTCTGTAACAAATGAAAATGAAATATCGAAATAAAAATGATCTGTTCCAGATCTGTGTCCTGAGTCTTCAATGGCAGATTAACCAAAAAAAAAAAGGCATTGGGTCAGAATTTTTTTTGAATCTGTTGTCAAACGTTTAATTAATGTGCCTGCCAAATAGGAAGGCAAATTTTGCCATTTGCGAATTTTACACTGTGACGTCTTCTTTAATCGATATGGAGATAGCGTGACGAAACAGATAAAGAGATCTCTCAGGTTAGGTCGGAGGTCAATCGCAAAGCGGGACTTTCGTGCTCTCTAGGTTAAAACGTTATTATACTTACGTCCGTTTAAGTTTTTAAGTTTCGTATAATAAAAGTACGTGAATATATTTCGTGTTTAGGTAAAAGATAACAAAACAAAAACAAAACAAAAAAAACAAGTATTATATGCACAGGAACGAGAATCACTTTATTCGTTACATGATTTTTCAGTATTTCGAGAAAATTCTCTGTATTATAGTTTTCGAGGCTTTCGCCGCCATTGTTCATGTGATTCTCTGTATTATTTGTCCTATCCTTAATGTAATCCTTGTTTGATCCTACTTCCCGCCAATTTCTTTCCTTCGTCCGATCCTCGGTAAAAACTGTTACGTAATACGTGTCATGTAGTAGGGATGGGGGAACACCAGCTGCACCTCCCTTAAGAGTCGTCACTTCCGCTGGGTGACTGTGACGGGATGCGTCGGGACGCCATAATGTCGGTTACGTGCACTCGACAATGTCGCTAAATATTGACGCCGTCGAATTTCTAAATGCGTCCCTTATATGTAAACACATTGAATATATTTACTTAAATTCATTACAAAACGTCCAGATACGCAACGGTGCTTGAAATTGCTTGTAATAAATTTAACGAAATATATTAATTGTGTATTAAAGTTATGCTAATTAGTCCGTGCGATTGACACAATTAATGACCAATTGATCCAACGCGTTTCACGGTGTAGATACCGTAAGAGATTGCGCGATCGCAACGACATGACTTTTCTGCAGAATCGTTCGAGGCAGCTGGGAAAGGAGGCGATAAGGAGGTATCGCTCTTATCAGTGGGTACTTAAAGGGTGTCCACAGGAATCGTGTCCTTTCCTGCAGTCTGCGATCGTTGGACGCTTGATTAGTGGAGTTAATGGGAGAGCTTGATGGCGCTGTTGGTGAAGGTGGTGATCGGTGGAGGAGAAAGTTTGTTTATCAAAGAGAGGAACATATACACACATAAGCAGAAAAAAGAGAGTAATAATAAATAAATTTAAAATGAAAGTGGATCACTCGGTTACAGCTGGTCTGATCGGGTAATCGCCATATAAAATGCGCCGCGCGACAACCGTTATCGGTAACGCATATTAAAAAGGGAAAAAAAGATAAGAAATTATATTATGCATGTACCTACCACCTTCGAGGAGCGTGTCTAACAACTCTGTGGCCGTCGGATGATTTTTCGTTTTGTTCTTCGAGGCGTCGCAGCATTCGTGCGGAAGAATTATTGCGAATCATATCTTAAGTTGGCCATATAAATTATTCGAATATTTATCAAACGGAATATTATCTGTGAGTCGAGAAATTGCTGATTTAACGCCGCTGCTCGAATACGTTCTTGACTTTTTAGTTTATTTCGCGCGATCGGATTTGCGATTTCCAATTATCATTCGTACTTGGTTACGCTTGTCACTTTGAACAGTCAATTTTGAATTTCCTGGTAAAGCTTGTGGCTTGAATATTTGGATTTTTCTTCTTTTTTTTTTGGTTGTCATTGGTTCATCATCAATTTTCTTCATTGTCGTTGCCATTGCGTTTGATGATTTTCTAATACTTGGCCATTAGTTCTTTAGCTGTTAGTTATTTACATGGAATCTTATTCGAGGAGCGCGCGATCATAAGTATATGACGTACATAGATAGTGTAATAAAAATTAATATATAATAAATGTATGAACCTAAACTTTTCTCTCTGTGTATTCTTATTCTTCTTATTCATTTTTATTGTGTCATTTTTTTCAAGAAACTGGGTCGAACTTCGCGGCAGGTGTAAGATCAGTTATTTTACATTGGCGGTAAGTATACGGCCCTTATAAGTAAGGTCCTGTGAATATTTCAAAGTGGGAATTATGTTTATTAGTTCTTTTTTCATTGATTTGTGATAATGTATATAATTGTATTGTACGCCATTATTGTATTTACAAGTCATAGTACTAGTTGGTAAGTGCATTTTCGTGGTACCAAACAACAACTTTGCCACTGAGTCGAGCCACAACAAGACCAATGATTTGCACCTGGGTGACCCGGGTGTCCATGACCGCAGCCCTTGTAGCCACCTTTAAGAAATCGAAATTACATTAATTTTCAGGGTTTTTTTATTCTATTCAGTTATTATTACCTGGCATCGTTCCCTCGCAGGCGCAAGTAGCTTCTTTTCTTCCACCGCTGGAACAAAATGTGCAGCAATGGTAGACACCAGAATGCACTGTCTTGAGGATGGTCTTCTTCGAGGAGTTATCAATGACTTCTGTAACGATGGAAAACCAAGGGGAAGCTTATAAGTTTGAATACTTTTTTCTTCAGACAATTTTTATTTAATTATGTTTTTTCTCATCACCATTTATCTCGTTCAGGACTGGTTTTACGCCCAAGGTCTTCAATCTTCTGAGAACGATTCTACTGAGACTAAGAATTTCGACTTCAGAACCATCCGCAAGTAATTCTTCCCCAAGGGAAATGGCGTCCAAGAGATATCTGGCTCTTTGTAACCTGGCAAACTCTTGAATTCTCTCACGTGCCTGCTTTCTATGAGACGACATGGTGGAGCGGCTTCGAGAATGAAAGACTTTTAATTCGTGAGCCTCCGTGCATCTAAATCAGCAGTGAATAATATCTTATTAACGATTATTCTCTATCGACCTTCAATCAATTGTCAGGACTGACAAATGTCAGAGATAAATAAAGGTAGGAATACCTTCCATTTTCAATATCGTAAGCGCTTCTAGGTCTGTCCAATGCGTCATTATCGCTGAAGACATGTTCATTGTATTCTGTGAGCAACGAATTCAAGAGAGTCCTGGCTCTCTGAAGTGCAGCAGTCATTAGGGTCGCTGCTCTTCGTCCCGCACCTGATGCACCTTCGCTTGCATGTCCTCTGTGAGAACCACGCCACATGCATTCTCTACAGGTCACCTAGGCAAAGATCAATAAAGTCATAAGAAAGCAATGCAAGTCAATGCAATCAACCTTGTAGGACGAGAGTAAGATGCATCTGTACCTGCTGACAAGCAATGCAATGAAACCGTAGTGCATGCGAAGGATGCGTCAGACACAATGCAGTCCTGCGGATCCTCTTAGCCTCCCAAAGAGGTCTGACCTCGTGCGCCATCTCCAGACCCATACCCAATTCTTGCTCCTGATGTTCAGTGCCGCAGTCCGAACAGAAGTTCCTAAGACACCTTGGACAGTGTACCGAGGCCTTCGGAATAAAAAAATCATCATCAGTAAAAGAATCTTCAGCAGATCAATAGATAACTTGATCCACGTTACCTGGACTTCTTCAGGACAAACATCACAGCACAAAACACGATGAGCTAATCGTCGTCTTACAGCGTCCATAACGAGTCGATGTTGAAGTGGATAATGAGGTGGAGGTACAGAGCCACCAGGACTCAAAATAGGATGATCACATATGGTACATCCTTCTCTATAACTAGACAATTGTCCAGATCGGTTATCCTTTGCGTCCGTACTACGTGATCCGCAGGATGCTGCAAGTATTTAAAATCCATAAACATATCATCCTTCGAGTCATAATTGTTTATTGTTCTTGATCCATGCTGCACTGCACTTCTATACGTTGTTTATGACATCAAAAGGTACAGAGGAAGTACTTGTACAAACAATTCAAAGTTCCGGCTGGCACGTTTCTTCTCAATTCATTCATAACCCATCCAGTATTAATTCTCGATAGCAAAGACACGGATACACAAACTGTAGACATTTTAAACCTAAACGGTTTGCTAGTACGGCACACGTGGGCACCACGAGGGCCACGTGTCACGACTTTGCCTGGCATGTGCAACGTCCAAACATCCTGCACAGCTGTCAGACTCAGCCATAAAAGAAGATACACTATTATAATAAGATACATGGATTACCAAGATATTGGGTAGGCTCAATTCTTGAAATTCATCAACTGGCAATAAGTATTGATATCATAAAATATTGACAATCCATACAGGAGTACAGTACAATACTGTGATTGATCTTAATGGCTACAACAATAAAAATTACATTAACAAGGCTACTCTTGAAATTCTATATTTTTACCCAAGTGATATACGTATGATGATTTTGAAATTCAAACCTCTGTCAAGGAGCTCTTCCACGCAGGGAGTGCAAATTGGATGAAGACACGGTAGAAGTCTTGGCTCCTGCATTTTCCTGGCGCAACGTGGACACCAAAAATCGTCGTCCTCTTCGTTATACTCGTCATCCTGTTCCTGGATAAAACGTTCCTGACGTTTTTCATCTCCAAGTGGATCCGTCATATCGTGCAGCTGACACTCGGGATTGTATGACGACGTGCACGAGGATGGATAATAAGTCGAGCTCCTCTGACTCTGTGGCAACGCTTTAGATCGGTTGTTATTTCTGCTGTGAAAAGGACGGACGGTTTATGCTTGGTTGAAATATCGCAAGACCCAAATACATCATTGAATCTGTGTTTTGCACTTCTTGGCTCGAGTCGAGCGAATTTCGCGTAGAGAAACACAGATAGACTTTATAGTTGCGCATGCATAAACATATGCACGTATAGATATATATATCTGTGTATTCTCAGTCACTTAAAACGAGGCTGAGGAAAATAGCTAAATGAACTTTAAGGCAGAGAGTCACGCTCTTGGCTCGACCGGCCGTTAAGGTCTTTTCTTTTTGATCTCGCGGTCGTGAGGCCTCGAGCAACTGAGGTCAGTTACAATGGCTCAAATGTTTCTATCTATAGAATCGCCAGTTTCGAACGTAGAAACGCCATGAGCATAACTTCGCCTTGTTGTGCATAACGAAAAGTGCGTGGCTGAAGTTGTTGGGAATAAATCTTATGAAAGTTGTAAGAATAATATTGAATGACATTCGTATTACATAAACCATTCTTTTATAATCGTTTGTTTTCTAATGTTTGACTTATTTCTTTTTCTTATGTGAGATCAAAATTAACAAGTATTAAATATTTCTTTTACTCGATCACGTATGGTAGCTGCTTTTTCGTACGATCTAAAGATATACTCTAAAGTAATCATACGTATTTTTCGCGGGTATGACGTTACCTCTGGTTATTTAGTCCGACAGCCAATTTTGTAAGACTGTGTGTGTATATATATATACGTATTCCGTAACATAGGTTATATATAGGACGATACGATATATTATAATGCTATACAGTCATTGATCAGATTGGGAGTATTATTATTGTTGGTCGTATATAGTGTAATAAGATTTCTTTGTGGGTCCCTAAGTGTTGATTGTCCTTATTTGCTATTTTTAAGCAGACTGTAGGAATTTAAAGTCTGCAGGTCGGCATTATTGGAATTGTTTGGTATTCAAGTTATTTCGTTAGCTATCTTAAGGAATCCGCGTTCTGACATCGCGGCTGTACGCGTCAGGAATAGAACGGACCCGGTCGTCTATTTCTTTTTACAGCATTCGCTCTTCACATTAAGGAGTTTCTCGTTTATGTATTATTCGATAGAAACGAACCTTTCGGTCTCATCTACGTTGATAGAAACTGGCCTGACAGCAACAGTGACAGCTGTTCGTCTCTTGCTTCTACGTTTCCAACTGCCAAAGATGAAGGTCTCCTTCGAGAAACGACTTCCAGCTTCCCGAGTAGATTCGCTATCCATACCGGTTGTTCTGCCACAGCATCTAGTAAGTGATTCGATCTTTGAGCTCTTCACTAGATCGATCAGATCGATCGGTGGTTGTTGCTTGGCCCTCATTAACGAATTTTGATAATTAAATTAGAATTTCTTAATGAGAGAATTTAATAGATTCTCAAGTATTTGGTGATGTCACACTTGATTTATATTGTTTCATTTACTGATATTGTATAGAATTTTAATGGTTTTGCTTATGGTTTTATATGGCACGATTTTGCACCGAGGTAACAATGAATCTTGAATATGGGATTAGCCATAATTATTACAATTTTATGGTTCAGTGATGGATTTATTATGAGAAATAAAAAATTCCAATTTAAGGGATAACGTTGAACCGTCTTTATACCGAGACGCAAGAAGGTTGCGCTCTGACTGACTCAATTCTCAAGTCGAGAATCTTGGTGGGGGAGTAAGACGAAAAAGTGGAGGGTTCGCTGGGGTACAAGCTCCCTGTCTCCCACGCTTCTTCATGCGGTGTGGCGAGAGTTAAAAATAAAATGAAAACACGGCGAGATTCTTACCGGGGATTAAATGCGCCATTAAAGCGCGGGCTTCAGATGAATTAGGGAAGCGAAAAAGATTTTTTAACGCCACTCCGCTAACATCTTACACGCACAGAACATACTCCCTCCTCTCCTCCTTACGACTTTAACTTTAATACACCACGGAGGGGCCCTTCTTCCTAGTCGCATTTTTCATTGGCTCATGAAAAACGTCATACACCAAGTAATTTATTGCAACAAGAAAAATACAGTGTAAAGATTTTGTTATTCCATAACGGATCCAAATTCTACAACCATACGCAACTGTTTATGGTTTTTGGATAAATATTATCCTAGTTATGTTTGAACATTTATTACGACCCAGCTTACGCCGGGTACACAAAAAATTAGTCTTTAGACTCATCAAGTGTTCCCCTCCACGGAAATCTTTAGTAAAAGGCGAAAGATTTATTCGTATATTGAAGGGAAACCAGAGTACCATTTGGTGTTTACAATGAACCTTTTGTGCGCACCGTAATACAGTTCCTCTAGCGAGTTCTTACTGCCGGGTATCCATCTAGCGCCGTACGACGTTACTATTTGACATTGGGGAGTCAACCGGCGTGAACGTACGAACCAGGCAAGATCATAAATCACAAGAAGGAAGAATAAGATACCGAAACCAGAGTTTATGTCGCACTGGGTAATGGAAAAGGCTACATGGCGCATAGGCCGCATCTGTTTTCCAGTCGCGCGGTTAACAAACCATCCAGCAAATAAATTAGTCTGCTTTGTCTTAACCTGACGATAAATAAAGCTGTCTAGGGAGGCGTTGCTGCCTGTCGGAGGGTCGTCGCGACGCTCGACGACGCTTTTATTTTAGTCAAAATGTCTAACGATGCGATAACAAACGTCGACTTCTTTCATTGCTGAGATTTTTGAGAATGTCATGTTGTCTTTTGAAGATTCAATCATAGAACGTTTATTGTTGGTAATATTTTTGAGGTCTTGAATAACGGAGTCTTGATTCTCTGTCAATAGTCTTTATTAAAAATATAACATATCGCAATCGTTATTGTTATAATCTTAAAAATATAACTAATCTCAGTATTGTTCTAATTATGTGACACAGAGCATGTGGAACAGACATTAATATTTATACATGCTTACGGTAGAACATTATAAATTCCTGTATTTTGCGAAGCTTCAAATAAATATAGTATTTGTTATTATTAAAAAAAATATCGCAGTAACATATTTAAAATCGGTTAGTTTCGCTAGTCATAAAATTCCACCGAAAATTCTTTCCTAAAATCGACACGCGTTCCGTAATGTTTTAATTAAGAATATTATTAATATTATTGCAAATTAAATTATTTCTTATATACTTTTATATTGATATGCTATTTTGTAGCTTCGTTACAATTATGTTCCACGTACTCCGTAAAAATCTGTTATCAATTTCTACAGCATTAATACCCAATATTGCTTGAAACGTACAAAACAGTCGGAAATAAAAAAATTGTCTTCAAACGAAATTCCATTCTAAATACTTTTTATCGTATCGCAGAATAATTTACTGCTAATTTCTTTTCTTTCTCTTTCAAACTATATCTTTGGTCGATGCTTACTGAAGATAAGATTAAAATTCAGAGCCATGAATCGTCCACCTTAAAAATCTCCTCGTGCGCTGGACGGATATTCCAATAAGAAGAGAACTTGAGATATCATGAATTTTAAATAAAGCAATATTGAAACTTGAAGTCATCCGGCGTCTCGACAAAGCGCTCTAGTTATGTATTTTATCACAGACACAAATAATATTTCAAAGTATGATAGAATTCTTTTTCACGCTATATATATGTACATAAACAAAATTGTACATCTTATTTCGGCTGTTCATTCGCGATTGAACTCAACTTCATAATTTATGTTATTGCGACAAGCTAATTTTTGCATACACGACAATTGCATTGTTTTAGAAAAATGAGTACAGTCAAATTTATCCCAGAGTACGTTGATTGTATGTCGAGAAATTGTCACATTAATAATTTCAACCGTCAGCGATAACATATTTCATTGCAAGTGGACATTTTGCTTTCTTACATTTTAATACGATTTCATTGTTAGGGAGCCTTCACACCATTGTTGAACTAGTCGTAAAACTCGAAAGAGTAGAGTTTTAATTATTCGCTATAAGTTTTGACCGATAAGAGATATCATTTTACAGTTGCACGACTAACGTGGAAAGGCTCTCTTAAGCATAAACCAATTTTACACTTTATCTATTTTGCTTGACAGCAGTTGCCCACGAGTATCGCGTTAACGTAATAAAAATGGTATATTACAGGTAAATAAACTTAAAGAAATCAATAATTTCTATCTAACGTACATTGATACTTGGACTAACAGTGGTATGAAAAATGGCATTACATGTAAATAAAAAAATAATATAGAACAAAAAATATTTTTTCTTCTCACAATTATACCTATGTTATTTATGTCATAGTCCAGCTCCAGTATCTCTCATCTGTCTCATACGTAATTAAAATGACCATCGCCTTCGATAGATCAATTGGTAAATGATGTACCGATTTATTACGAGAAAATATCTACCTTAAAGAACCACAGCAAAAGCTTATAATATAAATAAATTCGACTTTAATTCATTATACGACGTTATTGTTACTTCACGAAGAGAAAGGCGTTACGTGATGCTTTAGCAAATATCTGTTGTTCGATCAAATCCAACGATGATTGAAATCTCAGAAATTTAAGATAAAAGAAAAGTAGAACGAATCTAAAGATCAAATGACATGCTGATTGTAGAATGTGATAATTCCTGATAATAATGGAGACTTAACGAAGACTCGTATATAAGATTCGAATTAATTGCTGCCAATTGGACAGTGACAATAATCTTGTCATCATTTCACGACTATCCACGATCACGAACCTTCTTTCCTATTACGTGGCAACTGTCAAATCTTGAGAATGATCATTAGCACCTAATAAGTCCTCATCAGCCGATAATAAAACATCAGATTCAGATTCGTCTCGCTTATCCTTGCGGATACGTCGATATCGAATCTTAACACGTTGCAGTAAGGGCGGATCTTTTGCAGCGCTTATGCGTCTGGTTTTTCGCATCAGGAAATTATCCGTCACCCAAAACATCAGAGCCTGAAAACAAGAAACGTAATAAAATATTATTCAAGTATCTCTATGGAAAAACCTTCTTTTCATTGAATTGATTTGGTTTAATATTGAATTTTAATACGTACGTTTACAAAGAACGGTATAACCAGCATGACAATCGCGAGTTCTACGTGAGGATTCGTGATTGGTGCTAGAATCAGGTCCTTTACTCGATCCCAGAAATCTAACTGGATTAATAGTGTGATGCATATTTTTACTATTATCATTAGCATTACGTACAGAATGCATTGCGCTAGCCATGCATTTACGGACGGAGGTTTACCTGCACAGAGAGCAATTGTTATTTAGTTTCATTGGTGCAACGTAACAATAAATTGTAGTTAACTTTGATTTTGCTGCGACGAATGAAGATAGATGTACAGTATTTTGTTGAATATTTACATACCGTACTCTCCAAAGTTGATGGCTTCCCACTGTCTTGTACGAGCCAAGTATTGAGAAAATCTAATGCCTATCCATATAATCAACAGGCCAACCGATGAATCGAGAAGAAAATTGATTATATACCTAGAATTAAAAATAATGGTGTAACGTTGATGGGTAATGAGAGCAAATGTTTTTGAAAAAATAAGTTCTCGAATGCATTCACAAGTCAAATATAATACAGTTTTTTAAATATAATGCAATCAAAAAATATCATAAATATATATAATGCGATGCACTTTATTTGCCACTGTTGTCTCAATAAGTGGATTCTTTAAGTAGACACATAAATAATATATTGATCAAGTAACGATACAAAACAAGGAGTTTTTAAGGTACTAAAAGATGTTTTTGTATACATAGCATAGAATTCTGTTTGAACAGTGTGTTTAAGTGTCGCTGAATTGGAAGCAATATATTAAGGAATTAATATGTAGATGTTATACATAGAATAAAAAGGCATTAGCATGTAGCATGCATGATAATGATGAATTATCAGATAAAAATATGGCCACATGCAATTTCAATACAATTAACAACCTCCTACTCGTGAAACTTGATTCGTGTTTGAATTCTTTAATATCGTAGTATAAGCATGTTTTCCAAGCCAGACATGCACTTTCCAAAGGAATGGTTGACTTGCCAGCTTTTACTATAAAATGTTGAGTACATAAAATTATATAATAAATGAAATATATTAAGATTACAACAAGTTATGCTTAGATTATTAAAAGCTATATATCTATTCGATAACTATTGAGCACTTATGAAAAACTTACCAAGTACAGGGATCTCCCTGAAAACGACTAGCCAGGTAAACATTTGCCAAATGAATGACAAGTGCACCAAGTCCTTGTTTACTAGTGTCATAAAACCATATCAACCATGGTCTCCGTTCATATCTTGGCTCACAAAATCTTTTTACTGTAACACAGATTTGCTTAATCATTAAAGTGATGAATGATTGCTGTCACTATAAACAATTAGCTTCAGGCTAGAAATATTAAATGCATTCATTATATTGTTTCGATTAATAAGACAAATAAAGTAAACAGAATATTCTCATTAATCTCATTCGATTCAAAAAAAGAAGCAAATAATATGGTAATGTAAAGAGGAAAAAGATCATTAATAATCGAAAGTCTTAATAACAACAAATCAATTATTAGAGATATAATTCACAAATAAAACTCATGAAATAAAATTTGAGCATTGATAGTGACATTTAAAACACATGCAAAACAGTGAGAACTGATAAATTAGTATGATTCGAAATAAAATTTAAAAAAATGAGAAGGTAAAATAAGTAGAAGTGGATAGGTAAGAAAGGAAAATTTATTTGCAAATTAAAACTATTTTTTTATATTAAAAAGGACTTAACCTAAATATTAAGGATTCAATAAATTCTCACAAATAAGGCACGTAAAGGCGAGACCGGCCAACATAACTTGAAGGAACCATCCCAACATATTGGTAAGAGCATCTTTGCTACAGTGATTATTTTCAGAAAGCTCAAGTACTTGCGTTGAACCATTTAACATGTCGACTATGAAGACTAGAGAAAAGGAATCCAATCTCTATATTTACAAAACGGTACCAAATTATGGTAAAGCAGGAGCTTGTAGGAATTGTCACCGTAGCGCTGCTGTCGCTGGAGAACTGAAGGAAGGTAGATACATGGTCCATCCACGAGACAGCAGCTTCAATTGGCAGTATGGAATAATATGATTAACATAGACAGAAAATAATTCTGCTGTACAACAAACAAGTTTTTCATATATGTATTATTTATTTTTGTACTTAATAAAATAATGATACTGGGAGATCTTTCTTTTTGGGAAAGCTTGCTTGCGTGCCAGTTTTTAAAACTGATGCTGTAGCAACTTGGCAGGCCCTTCGAATACATTCTTCTAGTGAAAGCTGTGAGTGATAAGCTTTGAAATATGCAAGAGCACCTAGGAAAGCATCACCAGCACCCTGAATATAAATTCTTCTTTTAACATCAATATGCAACGTTTCTATAGAATTGTCAATATATGTTACTTACAGTCGTATCTACAGGATCCACTTGTTTAGTTACAATATGTAAAAATTTAGAGTTTTTCTTAGATGCAAGAAGAGCTCCTAAAGGTCCTAATGTTAGTATCACGGTATTGCACCCTCGTGATAAAAGGATGTCAATAGCTTCTTGTGCATTTGAAAGAGACAGGGGCTGTATACCTGTCATAATTTCTGTCTAAAATGGTAAATGTACCATGAATGTTTTTTAATACATATAATAAACCTATCATAGATTGATGTGAATTAATGCAAGGTAAATACTTTATGATGGTAATACCTCAGTCTCATTAACACAAAAAATATCACATGCTTTCAGTAATTCAGGATTAGGATTAGCCACTGCTGGTGCTCCATTCAAAATGGAAAGTCCTGTTGCGAACAAAAAACACAACCAAATAATTCATTAGTGTCAATTTTAAATTAAGCTATTATTAAATTCAAACCATGATTTTGGTGTAGTTTCAAAGCATGTAAAGTTGCTTCCAATGAAGTTTCAAATTGACATAATAAAACTGGAGAGTTCCTAATTGTATCAGCAGCTGCATCCACATCTTTAATACTTAGTAACCAATTAGCTCCAGGTACAATTACAATTGTATTCTCCCCTGTGATACGCATAACATACTATTTAATCTCACATTGTACGTAGAAAAACAAGTTGCGTACCATTATTTCCAACTGTAATTTGTGCTATGCCACTATGAATATGTTTTTTCAAAGTCACATGGGATACATTAATATCTTCCAATTTCAAATGCTGCAGATATTCATTTCCAAAGACATCGGATCCCAACTACAATAAATAATGAAGAAAAATTCGTTCTCTTGTGAAAAACATATGAATGTGTAGCCTCTAGGCAACACCTTTCTTTAATTGCTTACTGCTGCAACTATTGCTGTAGAAGCTCCAAGTTTTGCTGCTGATACGCATTGGTTAGCACCTTTTCCTCCATAACTTTTTTCAAAATGGGATCCAGTTAAAGTTTCACCAGGTTTAGGCAATCTTGAAGAATAGCTGAAAGATTTTATTACATTAACCAATAGAATACTGAATATTTAGAACACACAAAGTTTTTATACAAAATATAATTGAATTGCTATAAACTATTATACACACTTGCAGTATACCTATGCAACAAAAAACTTTCATGAATGTCTCTATACATGTATGGGGTTTATGATTAAATATTTTTCTTTAATTTCTACGACTTTTTATTACGTACCAAGTGAAGTCAATCATACAGGAGCCAACAATGACAATTTTTTCATACATTTTTAATCGAGCAACTTTTCCCGTTACACCTACTGCCGCTCGCTTTCCGTAACATTACTGTAAAGAAATAAGCTAAATAAATTTGGTTATCGCATCTTAGTTGATAGGAACAATTTTATAGACTTCACGACTATAAATGATAGCGCATATCAACTGCTTTCGTGTGACAAGCAAAACACTTGCTTTATCAAGTGGCTAATACAAAAATTATATTTTTTTTCAACGTAAACATTTTTTGTACAAAGTATTTATAGCATAGTATTTCAAAATGGAAATTTCTGCTCTCGACAAAGCTCGAAGTTTCGTCATTTTTAATAAATCAATACAAACATCATACGGAACAATATTGATTTTGTTATACAACACAAATTAAGTGATTTCCTGAGTACATCTTAAATTAATAAAAGAATGTCGCTGAACCGAGATAATATAGAAATAAAATCTTTGATTCCTCTTTCCTTTTAATATAAATAAAGTTATATTCTGCTGGTAATCGCCAGCCAATTTCATTATCCAATACAATTTTGAACGACAGTATGCAAAGACAGCTGCTATTTTTTAATATACAGCAAAAGAGAAATATGAGTTCTCGAAGAAAGTTCTACAAGTCTTAACTATAAGTAATGAGTATCTTTACGATGCTGCTATCAATAATGGAACTTACACTTTTGTAAAATGGCAACATCCACGTGGACTGATTGGATCAACATATGCGCATGTGCCGCAGTATAATATTAACATAAGGGTACGAAGTACAGCAGGTTAAGCTCAGTTCTCCTCAGTTCTCTGGTGGCCGGTTTGAGAAGAACTGCCACAGAAGAGTTCTTAGCTCGATAAAGCGCTTGCGCCTCTTCTTTTTCACGAGTTACGCCGTCACGGGAGATCTAGTCTTGCAGCAATGTCGTACTGCGTTCGGATTTTGCGTGCACAGGTAGGAATAATTATTACAATGAAAAGACCTTTACGCAATTTCTTACGGTACCTGAACGATCGTTGGTTATATTCGGATATATTTAAAAAATCATCACTGTGAATATCAATTGTAACTGTGGGGACCTTGTAGAAAATTCTTCAGGCGTAACCAGAAGCTCTTCCCGACCTCGTTCAGAGGTCAACTAGATCTTTACATTATTCAATTGCATAGGAAGTATTTGACTTATACCCTGCAGTCTTATATTTAAGAGTACGTTAATAAATTTCATGAAATTCAAGAACTTTATACTACGTACCATACGTATTGGGAGAACAGTTGTTCCTTTGATATTCATGATTCATATTCTGAATATTTCTCGCCATCCTATCAAGAATATCGTCTGCATTATTTCATTAATGCAGAATTTTTCTAAGATTTTGCTGGCCTCGTTTCTTCTTTTTTTAAGCTTGAATTTCAATCTTGTCCTACTACCTATATGTGGAAAGTGACGAATAGTAAAAATAGAAGAATACTCTCTGAGTATTACGTAACGGCAATCTGAAAAACATGTATCGATTGTTTTTTAAGGTTATATTATCTGCTGTGATCATGTGCGGTCCAAAGTCAGGATATTCTTTTCCCCGCGATTCCTTTTTATGACTCAATCTATCTTTGTATACATGATACGGAATATCGTAATTCGTATCATCATACACTGCATTATATATCTTGAATATATAATCTTGAAGTTATATACAATAATCTTAACGTTACGGCGTCTGCTACGCCTATGTTTGACGTATCAGCATCCCGTGATTGTATTTTCAGTAACAACTTTGAAAACATTTAAAGCATTAGAATTTTAAAATTTTTTAAAGGCACGCGTAGGATTGCTGATTTGATAGATGCTATCGATAATATTACTTGACAATCTCTGAGATAATTGTTTGTTTTTATAATTTTATGATTAATTTGATGCATATCTTATCAATTTAATATTGCATTCTTCGGCTTGCGGAGAAAAATATATTTTTATACGTACATGTACCTGTGATGAAGAAAGTGGCTTAAATCGCATGGTCATTTCTTTTGAGATAATTAAACTTTTGCGTTTAGTATACATTAAAAAATATTCTTTAAAGATTAATTGAATTTTTCAATATTTTTTACATAAACCACTTTTATAATCATCGGTATACACATGGTATTTATGATTTGTTGCATCTGGATAAACATTGTTTTTCATTCAGTTTTTGGTTGGTGATATTTATATTGTATATTGAATATATTTCAATGTCGAAGGATGGATTGTTGCTGTGATATAATATGAATGTTTTTTGGTATTATGCTTATAGAGATTAACAGGATTTGCATCAGATATCCAGCAAAGATGTTTCAGTGCAAGTCCGTTAAGCTTTGCTGCTGCGAAGGTGGCTATGTCCAAATTCGACCAAGACAGTTATCTCCCGTACGATAAACTGGAGAATAACATCAAGATTGTTAAGAAACGGTACAGTATAGAACATCGACTGGTAATAATTGTATGAAGAAGCAAATTTACAATTGTTTTATCTCTTATCGCAGACTGAATCGACCTCTGACATTATCTGAAAAAGTTTTATATTCTCATTTGGATGAACCAGAGAAACAGGATATTGTTCGTGGAACAAGTTACTTGAGATTGAGACCTGATCGTGTTGCTATGCAAGATGCAACTGCGCAGATGGCAATGTTGCAGTTCATCAGTTCTGGTACTTAGAATATCCTTTAAAGGTGTAGACGAAAGGTTGCGGGATGAAAAATTGTTATTGAATGCAATAATTCCTTTATAGGTCTTCCAACAGTGGCCGTACCATCAACAATCCACTGTGATCACTTGATCGAGGCTCAAATCGGCGGAGAACAAGATTTAAAGCGTGCAAAGGACATCAACAAGGAAGTCTACAATTTCCTAAAGACAGCAGGAGCTAAGTATGGCGTCGGTTTTTGGAATCCAGGTTCTGGTATCATCCATCAGATTATCCTCGAGAATTATGCGTTTCCCGGCCTCTTGATGATCGGTACCGACTCTCATACTCCTAATGGAGGTGGTCTTGGCGGTCTCTGTATTGGAGTCGGTGGTGCTGATGCCGTTGATGTTATGGCGAACATCCCATGGGAATTGAAGTGTCCCAAAGTCATCGGTGTGAAGCTTACTGGAGAGCTTAAGGGATGGACCAGCCCTAAAGATATAATCTTGAAGGTTGCTGGTATTCTGACTGTCAAGGGCGGCACTGGCGCTATCGTAGAATACTTTGGACCTGGTGTTGACAGCATCAGCTGTACCGGAATGGCGACTATTTGCAACATGGGCGCTGAAATTGGTGCTACAACGTCTGTCTTCCCTTACAATAGTCGCATGCGAGATTACCTTAAATCCACTAAACGTGAAGATATTGCTTCTGCTGCGGAACAGTATAAGGAGAGTCTTCTGACTGCTGATGCTAATGCCAAATATGATCAGGTTGTTGAACTTGATCTCTCGACCTTGGAACCGCATGTAAATGGACCGTTTACACCGGATCTTGCTCATCCTATCTCAAAATTGGGTGCGTCCCTTGAGTAATTAATCTTATCTTGCTTTGCACGAGTGATTTTATAAAAACTGAAAAATGTATATGATGTTTATGTATTGGCTCTGATTAATCTTGTTGGTTTTGTGTAAACAGGCGCTACTGCAAAACAGAATGGATGGCCTAACGAGATCAAGGTCGGTCTCATTGGTTCTTGCACGAACAGCTCTTACGAAGATATGGGCAGATGTGCTAGCATTGCCAAACAAGCTTTGAAACATGGTCTCAAATCCAAGTCGACATTTAATGTTACACCTGGCTCAGAACAGATTCGCGCTACCATCGAGCGTGACGGAATTGTAAGTCTTCGAATGCGAATGGAGATGTTTTTGGCCTTTTTTATTCATTGGGAATGAAATTTCTGGACACTATTGTACATAGATGCAGCATTGCATTATATTCTGCCTTGAATTCGAGTTTGTTACAGCAGATCAATTCTAATATAATGCTATATTCTAGAAGGAAATCTTGTATTCATTTATACTGTCTTATAGGCTGGGACTCTTCGTGAATTCGGTGGTGTTGTACTTGCCAATGCTTGCGGACCTTGCATTGGTCAGTGGGATCGTCAGGACATCAAAAAGGGCGATAAAAACACTATTGTTACTTCCTACAACCGTAACTTTACTGGGCGTAATGACGCAAATCCTGCCACGCATGCTTTCGTAACGAGTCCTGAGCTCGTTACAGCTCTTTCCATTGCTGGACGCTTGGACTTCAATCCGATCACTGATAAACTGAAGGGTGCTGACGGTAAAGAGTTCAGTTTGGATGATCCTTTCGGTTAGTATTCTAAGAATTTTGAGAATAAGTTATTTATAAATTGTCTAAGAAAAAAATGCAACTTCACATTTTTATTTATAGGTGACGAACTTCCTAGCCGTGGCTTCGATCCTGGTATGGATACCTACGACGCTCCTCCATCTGACGGTAGCAAAGTTCAAGTTGACGTCGACCCCAAGTCCCAGAGATTGCAACTTCTTGAGCCCTTTGACAAGTGGAACGGCAAGGATCTGACTGATCTCACTGTTCTGATCAAGGTTAAAGGAAAATGCACAACCGATCACATCTCAGCTGCTGGACCCTGGCTCAAGTACCGTGGTCACTTGGACAACATTTCCAACAATATGTTTATCGGGTGAGTCTTGCGTCGAGTAGGTATAGCATAGCGGCGGTTTCAATTGACTGAACATTCGGTTGTTCATGATAAAATAAATGTCTATACAGAGCTGTCAATTCTGAAAATGGCGAGATGAACAAGATCAAGAATCAGCTGACCGGTGAATGGGGTGGAGTGCCTGACGTAGCCCGTCACTACAAGAAGAACGGTATTGGATGGGTTGCTGTAGGAGATGAAAATTACGGCGAAGGTTCTTCTCGCGAGCACGCTGCCCTTGAGCCACGTCATTTGGGTGGACGTGCCATCATCGTCAAGAGCTTTGCTCGTATTCACGAGACAAATCTGAAGAAGCAGGGTCTGTTGCCACTGACCTTCGCTAATCCAAGTGATTACGACAAGATCCAGCCCACTGACAAGATTAGTATACTTGGTCTGAAAGATCTAGCACCAGGTAAACCCGTCCAGGCAGAGATTAAGCACAAGGATGGCACGGTCGAAAAGATCACACTTAACCACACACTCAATGAGCAGCAAATTGGCTGGTTCAAGGCGGGTTCCGCCTTGAACCGTATGAAGGAAATTGCATCCGGAAAATAAGCAGCTTATTACTTGAGAAAGAGAATAACCATCGCGAAACACCGCACACGATTGCAGCTAGTTACGCAATGGATTGGGTCACCGAGACGATGATTTGATTAATTGATCATGTTATTTCTCATTGTTATTAAGCCGCTCCAATGTGGTCTAGTCGTAAGACTCAATTATTAATTAACCAAAGTGAACAGATATTAAAGAATGAAAGGTCCTTGAACTGTAGATTGTATAATAATAATAGAAGATGGGTGTGGATAGAAACCTTCTAAAAGGAATTATCGAAATGATAACACTGATAAATATTATTATATCGCGTAGGAGTCAAGTAACGTCTGAATGAGACGCCAAGCTAGCCGAGTTTTGTAGTATTCTGGAATCGATTGTTAATTACGTGTCGCTTAACATAAGTGGACCCAGTGCATGATTTTTACCTTATCGGAAACGAAGTAGAAGTAATCGTTAGTTTACTGAGCGAATTAGCATTCAGCGCACGCGTGAACCTTGCCCTTTTTTTATCATTAACAAAAAAAAAACGTGTACAACCCCGTGGTTAACGCGTGCGCCGCGTTAAATCGCAGGAGAAAAAACGGGAATTACCTTTACTCGGTGATCTTGTACATATATACATATATCATATATCATGTTATCTAGTGAATTTTCATGTATAAAACTTCTTAAAACATCAGATTCGCTAGCTCGTTATACTACGACTGATTTAAATAATATACATGTAAATCTAGTATCACGTGTGATTGGCGAAATCTAATAAAATTATAAAAATTGGATATTTGTCTTCTTTGATCCGTATAGAACCGTCGTTCTTTATGTAATAAGTGCGCATGCGCTGTTTCCATGGTTACGCCAAATAACAACACTTGGCAACGTAAACATCTGTTTAGAGATTAGCTATGTTACGCCATGTTTAATCGTTGAATTAGGTTTGGAATACAAGTGAGGATCGACGCTACAAGGAATGTCACAGGAATGTGGCGAATTTTACATCGCTGTAACCGGGGCAATCGAGTACGCAGAATTTTACGATGTCGACAACGTTTACTGCAAGCATGGCTACCATTTTGGTCCTGAGTGGAGTCTCGTTACGGTGATTAAAATTCGTTGGATATTTGTGTATCCATTGAATTATCGTGTGGTCAATAATTAAGCTTGATACAATTACTTCGTAAATTACATTTTTAGGGAATCGATGAGGGTCTCACACAGATGAGTAAAAAAGGCGGCGGTACGCGAGATCGTGCAGTTTGGAATTTTCCATTGAGCGTCACGTTTAAGAGCTCAAATCCGCATGGCTGTGAGTGCAAAATTGTCTTTATTCATACAACAGCATCACTTTACTATTGTCTCGCGTGGTTAACAAAATTGTACGGTTTCAGGGCCGCAGTTAATACTTTCCATTTACGGTCTGGACTTTTTTGGACATGACGTTATTAGAGGATACGGCGTTTGCCATTTACCTTTGAGTACAGGACGTCATAAGAAAACGTATGTGTTATATTTTCATTTAATTAATTATCATCCTAATACTGTAGCTTGTTATTATATGTCTTAGGATATCGATATATGTACCAGAGTCCTCTTCAGTAATGCAACAGTTTTCAGCCTGGTTAACTGGAAGAAGACCTGAACTTATAGATCCAGCAGTTTTAGCAGCAGGAAATGGCCGGGAGTGTAAGGATAGAATTTTGTATTTGAATTGGAATTAACGTAGGGACGAGGATAAAGGACCATTATATTTTATTTTTACAGTAACGCGAATGAAAGTCCAAGGAACAGTAACGGTAACGTTCAACGTGATTACCAAGGATTTTTTTAAGCTTGGATACGAAAATGGGGATAAGAGATCAAAATGAAATGAAAGAATTTATATCCTAAGAATAAATTATATTTTCCCCCGCGTCTCTCCTATTGCTGATTTTACAAGACGAACCTCTTTACCCCCTTTTTTTTTATCTTTTGTATCTTATCATCTAGTCGTTTCACAATCATTATTAAAATTAACATTAACGTTTCTACAATACTGACAAAGGCGTGGAAATAACGTGTAAGCTTTAAGGTCCTTCTGTTTTGGTCTTGTTATCCTATTTTCTTCATTACTCCAACTCGTTACTGCCGTCACTACTTTATTGTCGAGCTAAACTCACGCCAAACGAATGGTGCAATAGAAACACAAATTTCAAGAGTGAAATTCAAAGCGACTCTTCGTCCAGTATTCATACGTCATTGTCGCCGGTTCTAAAGCTGCTTGAGGTTATCACGGTCCGTACATATGTATACATATATATACTAACTATATATAGTAACATAGTTATATATATATTTACTCGACTAAGAAATTTCGATGCTTTCTCGAGGACTAGACTCGTGCAGAACTAATACTTAGGATGATGTCTTTTGTGAAGTGTCGCCATCTGAAAGTCCATGTTTAATATAATTAATCAGTAATTGACAATCTACGTGGAAAGCTTTTAAGATAAGATAGATTTAAATGAACTAATGAGCTAAACTTGAATATCACTAAGCCTTATATTATATAACAGATAAAGCATAGATAGCCTGAAACCGGTTTTAAATAATCATATAACATATAGATGTATATGTAATGTATAACGAGTAGATAAGTTTATCCAAAGTTTCATGAGAGTTGAAAACAATGTTAAAATATTCAGTGAGCACCGGTACCAAGTTTTATAAAACTACTCCAAGAAGGGAATATGAGAGTGAAGTTTTAGGAAGTAACGAGAGATGGCACTGCTACAAATTCACGTACTTGTTGAATTAGTAAGCTCGAGGAGAAGTCAACAAAAGTAACCGAGTGAGAAGAAAGACACTTGATAAACGAGCGAATCCACTCTCTAAGAAATTACTCGAGATTCTTTCCGTTTAAAAGTCTAATTTAACCACAATGAATATCATCCCTTTCGAAAGATCACTCTACTTTATTCCGAGTATAAGGCAACTTTCCAAGTTATCTATGCCTTTTGTGATAACACCAAGATAGCAATCAAATGCTTTGTGAATGAATTATTAAGATTTCTCCATTGTCCCAATGAGATTGTAAGTTTGTATCTTTTCATATTAAAACTGAAAATCGATACTATAGTTGGTTCACGAGTATATTTTATTTTCTTGACAGATCCAAAACAAGGAAGTTTGATTTTTTAAGGATAGTATTGTTTACGAACTCTAAAAAAAAGAAACTACATTGAACTCGTGAACCAATTATACGTCTCTTCGATTTCCTCTTATCCTCTTAATGATTTTGGGTCAATTGAAATACGAGTCATGAACCAATCGACTTTTATGTTACATCAAGTTACTCGATTATCTTGCAGCTTCAAGCGTTTCAAAGTTCAAGTGACACTTTGTTTTGCTATAATGCGTTATACGATTATACATATTATGAACATGTAAATAATTACCAATTTTTATCTGTCGTCGCAATCCTTGCAAGCAACGATAGTTTCAGAATCGGATGACGTCACTGACGAGTATAAGTCTAACAATTCGAACACTACGCCATTGGTCCATCCGAAACCAGCTTGAACGGTATATTCTCCACCTCCTCCATATTCACCAGGTTTCAGTGCGTCGTACTGCAAGCAGTGAAGTAGAAATATAAAACAAGCTCACCCCGGAGATTCGAATTTATTTGCGCTAGAGCATAGTGAATTAATGAAAATTTCTTAACGAAAGTCGACCAGACGATTAAACGAATAACCAGAACTTGGAAAATATTCACGAAATTATTTCAGGCCAGGCACAAAAAGGTGGGCGTAATATTATTTATAGAATTAATGTATATTTACTGTGATATTTTTATAAACCATATAAATTACCCCTGGTCGTTGATTAGCTTTCGCGCTGTTATTATTATTATAATTTTAAAAGACATATATATCAAATACTACCCTAGGTCAACCGAGATCCTTTGCCTTACGCCCTATCAAAATCCCATTTACGCTTTTAATCCAATTCTCGTGCTCGGCGGCTCGTTACCACCTTGTCGTTAGATTTAAAAGTGGATTAGTCACGGTCGGCGACGTCGCGCTGACGGCTCTTAAAAATGCAAACGACGCGTTACGAATCAGCCGACGAACTTTACCCGAGGCTCCCTCTGCAAGCTACAATTTACCTACGAAATGAGACATTTCTTAGGGCGTCAAGCGAAAGTCGATTTTTGCAAAGATAGTTTTTATTCGCTGCTCTCATTTCATCTTCAGCGTCTGCGTGGGCGAGCCATGATAATCGCTATAGCTACGGTATAATATATCATATTACATATGTGGTATGTAAAGGTTCATTCAGTACAAATTGACCAACTAAAATTGCTTCTACCATAGAAATCAAATAAACAGAGTGA
>JARPRG010000325.1:994329-1011252 GCA_031001745.1 Hartigia nigra | reverse complement strand
TGGTATGTAAAGGTTCATTCAGTACAAATTGACCAACTAAAATTGCTTCTACCATAGAAATCAAATAAACAGAGTGACAGACTTAGGTGGTGCGTTTGGTATGAATAACTTTGTATATATGTATATATTGTATTGTGTTACTATGTTATACATACGAACATGTCTAAAGCATAGTTTGATAACAACGTAAAAATAGCTCTGTTCACAACGGCAAACTAAAACTGTTTTTTGTTTTTATCTATAAAAAGAAACTTGAAGCGTCTAGCAATGGAGTTTTAACCTTTATTGTACTGACTGACGTTCACCGTCGCACTATCTATATAATTAAATCATATAATCGTACGGGCAAATATTCGAGTCTTTCACGAATTCCAAGTAAAACTTTCTGAGCGACAGTATACAATCGAGTGAACGTCGTGCTTTTCTCCGAATGTCTCTTCTTGCCTCTTTCCTTTTATTTTACTTAGAATTACGTAATAGCGAGAAGAAGCTTCACGCATGAAAATCCCTGTGAAATTTCGTCACAGCGCGAAGAACTTCTCACTTAACGTTATCAACTTGAAAACGGTGCGGATAATCTTGAGTATATTACTGAGAATATTCCAGATTTATATTTTGAAGAATCCTGGCTAAGAAAAAATACGTGATAAATAATTCTGAGCACGAAAGAGAATATAAGAGGTGATCATTTGAAAGATCGACGTTAGAGGGATGCATGACGACCCGTTTTGGGTTTTTGCATTTTTCATGTAAATTCGAGAATCTTTCTCTCGATTTCTCAGCCCTACCGCCAAAGTGTGACGTGTGAAGGTGTCCTTTTTTTTTTTTTAGCGAGATTTGTATAGCCTCGAGAAGAATGGCGTAATGCATTGAAAAAGGATGAACGTGGAATTCGGTTCACAAATAATTTTTCAACCGCTCCAAGCAATTCGCAGCTGTTTCCATTAAGGGATGAGGAATAAGAAGGGGATGTTGATGATCATGTAAACAAAAAATCTCGTGACAATCTTCTCGTGGATAAGGCGTGGGAACTTTTTCTGTGGAGGTAGCAGCATAACAGATACCCAAGCAGACACTCAGTCATATAGGAAACTGGGGAGAAACATTGTTATTATTTTGTTTCGTAAAAAAAAGTCAAATTTTCACTCTTTAGATAGAAACGGGCTGCTTCCATTATTATTCCCTTCGTTTATGTGGCTGGGTCTACCTGGGCTTGCTCATCCGCCTGAGGTAGATTCAGATTTTTGTACTATACATTATGTTTTTCAGAAAGAGATGACAACTTGAGCGATTAGTAATACACAGATAGTAGATGTTTCCTTTCTGGTATTTTGTTTCATTATTTATGGGACACCCTGTAGGAACAAGGGAACATCGGTTTGCGTTCGCATGATCATTTTCCGTTGTCCTTGTACACATGCATTGAGAATTAATGTTACAATCATATTTATCTGCCGTTCCACTCGCGAGTGCCGGCAGACAAAAGCTAAATCTGTTAAAGGATGCTGTGATACAGCTGTGCAAGAGATAGATAAAAATAAGGATTATACTGCGTCACTCACCTTTTCAAACATCTCTCCATATTCGACGTAACCAGCATGATTTGCACGAAGCCACCTAGTCGCCAATTCCTTGGCCAGACTGGTTGCTGGTTCCCATCCTGTCTCGTGCAGACCCTTAACGATGATGGACTGCAGGGGTGGCCAGGCATTAGGGAAGTCCCATTGTTCTCCGGTATAGTCCAAGGACGTTGGAGTACCGCCTGGTAAATTTTAAGGAAATTACCTTTGAGCTGTTTTCGTCTGTATTTCATAAGACACCTTTTTTTTTTTTGAATTCTAGGTAATTGCAAATAATACTGATAAGAGCTATGCAAGATTATTCATCTCTTGCAAAGATTCCTACTACTAGTACCTATTTATGCTATAGTACGAGATCTGTTACAACGAAGGATGCGAGTGCCGATTGGTCCAGAGATTTGTCACGGTTTCCGACTTTAAGAAACGTTCATAAAAATGGCGCTGGTAATGCATACGAAGATGAATGTACCCATAAAATGCAGAAACGTGCTACGCGACGTGATTTTATATCAGGAAAAGGATGCAGCGGATTCTGCTCTGCAAAATAAACCGCATCCGGCTAGAAGTAAATAAGCGAAGCTCAGTACGAGATTTTACATATGCATATAGAAATATCTCATAATATTACAATCTTATTTAGAGTACTGAATCGTACTGTACAACTGGCCCAGTAGTGACTAGATAGGAAGTGGAATAAAAATTTCGCGTATATCAATCCAGTTTCTATAGTGAATTCAGAGCATGATATGTATCAAACGTACTCATAGAAATTCACAGTACGATAGTGAATATCGTCTTAGATGCTACAGCGTCGTGTGAACCCGATCAGCTATGAGGTATAAAGCACGTTCTTTTCCCATCTTCTCTCTATCTCCCTATTCGCTCAACCAAGCAAGAAGGATAGATAACCGTTTCAGTGTGCACCAGGATATAGAATCATAGAAAGATGCTAGTAGCGATACCGATACTAGAAGATGCTGCATCCTTTATTACTGATAATATTCTCACGAGGATCATTCTCGACTACTGGTACTACCGGTGATACAATTCGGTATGACTTTTGTGTTACTGGCGGAAATCGATCTTCATAGTATGACCTGTTTGCAGGAAGCTGTCGAGGATCCTTGTAGCATAGTATATACATATATAGATACGAACGTAGGCAGAAAATTATTTCTGGTACGATTCCCGCGTGCAGGAGAAAAAATGACGGAAAATAGGGAACGGGTATTGTGCACAGAGCAATTGGACAAAACAAAAAATAGAAAAATATAAATGTACAGGTTATTCAGCTCTTACCCATGTAGTCGATGATTCCAATGCTGTTTAGATATTTCACTGTTTTATTTGCGTATTCCCTTGATCTTGATATATTGTAGCTCTTAGTATAGAGAGGTGTCACATTCGAGGGGTAGAAGGAATTCCTTTGTTTATTGTTCTTGATATCGTAGTCTAGCCAGATACCCTCTTCTTCGTTCCATAAAACATTGTCAATGGCCACCTGATATGTCTTGGCTACGTCGTCGTAATATCGCGACTTCTAAAAGATTAAATTGACAAAGAGAAACGATAAGTTTCAAGTGGAAAAAAAAGAGACAAGAACGCTGAAATAATTCACATCCTTCTACGCCTACTCTACACTCCCGACTGTCACGATGCTCAGCGCCATCTTGAATTTCAAAAGGTCAACTCGAATTGATAGGATGAAAAGTAGTTTTACTTCTTCAGATAATTGCTAAGAGAATTTCGGAATATTTATACATTTTCTTTCTTATCTAATGACTATGCGCATCCACATACAGATTCAATACCTCGACATATAATTTTGTGCTTTTTCTATTTATCAGCGCCATCTAGTTTTGCTGGACGGCGTTTTCTGCTACACTTTTTTGTCCGCATGTATACTAATGAATTTTATGCTTAATGATCCGTTGCTTACGCACGTAGGGAATAGTAACTTTTCGGACAACGTATTACGTAGGACTGTGTTATCTGTTATCACTTCTAATATACGTATATTATTCGTATTTTCTTCCTATCGTACGCAGCAATATGACGTAATTAGTATTTTTTTTCCTTCGGATGTTAGTCGTCACTGAGTGAACTTCAAATGGTTATATGTACTTGATATTTACACGGGGCAACTCTATACTCAGCATATGAGATATTGCTGTGGAAACTGTTGGCGGGTAAGTTTAAAGTGAGATAAATCGTAGAACGCGATCTAGAACACAGTCAGGCATCACGAAAGAGTAGGAAAGGGTTATAAAGATAGGCAACTGATAATTATTAGATATCAAATGAGACGTGTATTAATTAATTAATTCGCTTACCGCAATGTTTCCAAGTTTCAATTGGAATTCGCTAAGTAGTCTTGCATTCTTCTGTAGGAATGCATTGAGATCAACGGGGATGATATTTCTGGTATTAATATTAGAGAGATTACCGGTACTATTGTCATCGGTAATGGACCATCGTGCCGAAAAATCCCATCCACTTTCTGCAGCAGCTTTAATGTCTTCGTAATAAGAATTTCGTTCATCCTCGCTTTTAGGCTGAGCCAACAGGTAATCCTCGCTAACGAGACATTTTATACGATTATTTAAACTGATACAAGTTTTAACATGATTTTTATAAGAAAAATGAAGTTTAAAACAAACATATAACTTTCTGGCCTTGGTCCCTCACTATTTACTACGTATCTGGCCATTTTGTACGTAATACCGTTCTTCTCAACTTCGACCGCATGATTTCGTTGCCAGTATGCAAACTCTTTCTCCAGGATCCCGATGATCTCGTAGAGAAATTGACGATCGTTCGTATACTCCATGTATTTGTCGACCTGGGAACAGATTGCGTGGATATTTTCGTGGAATTTACATATCTATTACCAGAGGACGAAAGTTTCTGGTGACGAGTTCCTGTTACACAGGAAAAACAGGGTTATCCTGTATAACACTGTATACGCGTCTACGTGGAATATATATATAGTTATGTAATGGGAACTCTTCCCGGAAACTCCTAAGGGAGCTGAGAAACGTGTCTCTTCTTTCAACGCTATGAAACGCGTTTAAAGTTTTCCAGTAAAGTCTCGTATTGCCAAGGCTGCTAGTACATACTGGATAGCTGATAGTACGTACATACAGTAGTCACCATCCGTAAAGAAACAGGCAGCAGACAGTAAGAATTACCAAGAGAAAGGAAATTCTAAGGATATATGTTTTCTTTTATTTTTTTGTTTAAACTTCTTAAAAATAAACTGACTCCCCGATTGAATTTCATTTTATGAAGATATACATTGAACTCTGGTATTTACTTCCCTTGAATCTTTCATAAGGGAAGTGGTACTTTCCTTTACAAGACAGATAGTAAAAGTTCTTGCTTGTTACCACTGCCAAGAAAGGAGTATACATATATATATATATGTATATATAGGGATTGAACTGGCAGGGGTGAAACACCCTTGTAAACTAAAGAAAAATATTAAGCTAGTAATATTTTGGAAATTTGCGAGCAACGATTAAAGCCAGGGAAGGGGTATAACCCCGTAGGGGTGGTTGGCTCGCGTTCCCATTCTCTGAGACAATGGAAAACTCACCCCCTTAACAGTTTTCAAGCTGAATAACGCGGAGTGGGTCTGCTTTAAGGGAAAATCTCTTTAGTATATATTCATTAATTGATCGCAAGAATTATACCAGCCATTAGAGGCTGAAAGTTTTCCAGTAAATTCTGTGAGGGTTGGTAAGGGATGAAGGGTAAATTACCTCCCAGTAGTCTGAAAATAATAACAATTTTCATTCTCTATATATTTCCTCTGGCTGTATCCAGCTTATTGTCCTATACATTTCTACCTTTGTCTACTTAAGGGTGGAAATGCCCTTACAGGGTGATAACGAACCTTCCCCTGATTAGAGGACTCAGATCTTTATTGGCTCATTCGTATATCTTGGACTGGGTGTAATCAGTAAAATTGTTTAGTGCCATTGGCCAAGGGATGAATCTCTAACACCCCTAATGCTTTACTCATGAGTTTTATTTCTTATTAAGAATTGTATCTTACCATGTGAATAAGAAGGGGTGGCTGGCTTCTCATGAGATAGTAAACGCGACCACCGTTTGGAATGAAGCCGTAAGTCTTCACCAAGTAAAGAAAATTTAAGATCATCCCCTTGACCGTCTGGTACATATCTGAGAGTAACAAACCCTCGATAACCCAGTAGCTATCCCAGTAGTAGTATTCTTTTACAAAAAAAAAAAAGATTAAATTTTTTACTATCCTTATTCAGAGTCAGGTTAACCACTAGTTAAAAAATAACCTGTAAATCTTCCACCAGGGATGATAAATCCATTCTCTACGTATATTATACTGTGTCTATCTGGATTTTCAGATACGTCCTTCTTGACCTTCTTCGATAACGTTGTCCAGATGCCGTTCAATTTCTCCAGCCACTCACGAAAATGTGGATCCTGAATCCTGTATAAGATCTTTGGACTTGCCGTCCAATCGCTCGGCGTCCAATCTTCCAATTCCTCTTCGGACGAGAAGTTTTCCGCTATAAAAGTTTGCAGCTGAGAAGTGTTCGGTCTGTTGTTTGTTTCGTTCATTAATTTCTGAAAGCTATATTAACGTGTATAAATTAAGATTTCTTTGTTTACGTTCTTGCACCGAACAATTTATTTTGTACTTACTTGCTGAGCGTCACATCTGGATCGTTCAATTGGGCCAGGTCGACGAATGTTTTACTATCGTTATACAGTCCAGCCAACTGAATGATTTTGAGCAATTCACCCTGACAGTAAATCTGACTGAAAAGTTTAACGAAAAAAGAAAAAAAGAAGTTAAGCAACGTGAAATCGTATTCGACCGATGGATTAACGAACGAGCATCTCTTGTGCTGCGTAGAGTCCTTTCGCTTAGCCTTTATTATTACTCGAGCCAGTAAAATTCTAGAACCGGCTTCTGTGTTGTTCGTTATCGTTATAACCCCAAGGATGAAACTCGGAAAGTCCTATAAAGGGTGAGCCAAGTCTCTCGGAAAAACGTACGGAGTCAGTCCTCCAATCCTCTTGTTCAATTCTGCTGCATGCCACGAAACTCCAACTTTTCCCACTTACATAGAGATCCAAAAGCCCCAAAGCCGAAGTCGCGAGCTTAATCTCGTGCTTCGAGAGAAACGACACGACGGCCAGTTAAGAAAAAAAGGGGTAGAAAATGAAGGAAGGGCAGCAGCGAGTATTTTTTATAGCTTCAAAGTAAACTAGGGGTTGAGTAAAAGTTTGCGCAGTAAAGGAAATATTTATTTTTCAAAAATAAAAAGCTTCACGGTAAACGGCTTAATTATCAGTGATTTCATCGTATGAATAGTCGGATCGTATAAATAATAATAACCGTAAATTTTTATTAGTCCAAAATGATATGGCGCATACCTATAAGAGCGAAAGAAAAAAAAAAAAAAAAAACTTTTACCAAGAAAATGGCAGCCATTGTCGAGTTTAATGTAATCGTTTCTCTGTAGCTTACCGAAGCCGTATACAGTTGGCTGGTTAAATCCAGGTTTCTCGAGTTTATTGGAAAATCAGCCACTCGTATACCTTTCTCTCTATTTCTGTCTGCTTTTATTCTTTTTTATCCCCGACCGTCCCTCCCTGGGCGTCCCACCTAAACAGCTGTCACCCTACATGCCATCTTTTTCACTGACACCATAATTCAAAAAGGAGTAACGCAACGTAGCGAAGAAAGTAGCGAAATATGTAGAATTTCTATAAGCTGAAAAGACGTCTAAATTACTATGAAGTTTTCAAGAGACACGGGTTCCCATTGATACGCTTGCAATTTTACGACGCAAAAAGTTCGGAGGTATCGATTTTACAACAAACAAAAAAAGTCTGATATCCAGAAACCTGCGTAATTCGGATAATTAACGTTATCCAGCTTTGCGAATTAAATACCAGAGCGGGATGACGTCGGTGTGTACATTTGAAGTTCCCAATAGGAGCAGAGCAAAGTGATTAAAGATGTTAGTAGAGTCAAGAGAGAGAAATTCGAAGGCAAGTTTTTGGAAACTCCATCCACCATCCTGGGACTCCTGGTGATTCGGTAATTAACCCTCGGCCAAGATAATTGGACGTTGTCGTGCGGATAAAACCGAGCTGTCGACCAATCAAGTTCGATTAATAATCAATTGCGTTAAACGGTATGATGCTCTCGACCGCGGATTACCATGGTTCCGGCCGATAGCAATCGACTATGGCCAACAATTCCGGTCAATTAGTCGACGATTCTGTGGAACTGGATATTTGAAAGAAAAATAATAATAATAATAACAGCCAAACAATGTGAACCGTGCGATATAATTTCAGGCTGTGTATTATTACGTTTGGAATAATTAAAAATCGGTTTGTTTTAATGCTCGGTATTGTATACTATCGATAGCTGTTTATTTAACGTGTGCGCATGCGCAGTTCGTTATTGAATTTTCATCACGCGAAGCACGTATTATTATCGGCGTTATTATTGACAGTTGGATATTTGAATTTTCAAGCTAAAACCGCGGCTCGCACGACTGACGGATTAATTAGTGGCAAATAAATATTTGCTCAAGCCCATCGAATAACGTCGTTTCGCGACGGTTCGTTAAATTTGCATTAATTCTGTCGTGTAGGTTTTACTATGCGTCTACTCCGTTTACCCGTTAACGTGATGCTAGTTCATTTATCGTCCTCTTAATTCCACTTTGTTCCTTTTTACTGGACACTCTTGTCACTTTCCTTTGCTCTACATGCTTTTTACGGATGGTCATTTTTTTCTTTGTCTTTCTAGTATCCACAATTTTATGTTATCACGAAAAAGCAGTCAGGCTCGTGTTAATTGAAGGGCGTTTTCATTGAGAAAATGAATTTCCATTCGACAGCCTGAAAATAGTATGGAATTGTAAGAAGGGTCCTTTCGGGCGATACTTAATGGGGTAACGAGTCCGATGATAAAAGAAAGGAACAATCGGAATTGAATCTGTCTTTATCATTTAAATGTAATTCGGCCAAATTTTCCAGACAAAAGGAGCCACCTTTTCTGTATGAAATTTTTACTTCAATTAAATGCGTTTCGGAATTCGTTGAATTAGGATTTATTTGCCGAAGGGATAACGAGAGAGGACAGAACGCGACTAAGGGTTGATTTTGGCAAGGGGTGCGAAAAGGATGTTTCGCAAACGGGGAAATTCACCCTCAAGAAAAATGTCCATGTACCATTAATTTACCAAGTAGTTAGATCCCTTACTCGAGGTACTACCCAGACCACCAGGTTTCGTTAATGGCTTTCTTTTTCATTCAATATTTGGCCGTTCCATTTTTTATCAAGGAAAAGTTTGTCCCACGAGATAAACTTGTGGAAAATTTTATCCACTCGTTCGATAAATGTTTAATGCCATCCGTGGAAAGATTGTCAGTTATCTCATGCCCGTCGGCTAGACCAGATCGGACTGCAGTTATTTACCATGCTTGACTAATCTGTCAGGGACAATCAAAATATTGATTAGCGATGACGTTAAAACGTAAATCAAGTAAAATCGCGACACGCTTCCGAAACTCGCATGACTGAATTTTTTAAAAATATATTAAATTCAGTCGTACGTATATTTATATATATATATACGCGTATATGTAAATATACGTACGACTCGTTCGTCAGGACTGATTAAAAATGTCGTTAACGAATAAACCAGTAAAATTATGACGCATTTCAGAGATCGTCATAATCCAAATTGTTTAATGAGCATAAAAACAATTTAAAATCGCGTCACGCTTAATTATTATTTAATCTTCAACTTCTTAGAAGTCTTTTCCTTGTCTCATTTCTTTCTCAAACCTATTGCTTTCAACCAATCTGTATCGGCTGTTTTCCATGGAATAATTTAGGCATCGTGTTTAGGGTTACGGTGATTTTTTGTTTCTTTTATTTCTATCCTCTTTATCGTACAGACAAACAACTTAGTGCCATCGTGCTTAGAAACTAGACTTACAGAAGCCTTTTTATCTGGAAGTCGAGAAAGCTTTAGATATTTTTTCCTTGGCCCTACCTCACGTCTATTCTCGAATCCCGTGGGAGAATCGCGTGGCAGATACTTTTAGGAAGAAATTAGTCCATGTTTTTTACACGGTTAACTTTCTCAATTTAGAGTATCTTGGAGCAGCGTTAATAATAATATTACCCACGATATAAGATAAAAATAGAGAAAATCTTATCAGGGAAAAAAAGAAGGAGCAAAGTCATGACACTGCTCGATAATCAATTCGATAAAACTCGATAAAAAAAAAATCTTGCGTTAAGCATCAAAAGATTTATTATTAAGTCTTTAAAGCCTCTAAACAGCAGATCGTAGCTGGTCGTTTACATGAAAATAGGCAATTTTGAGAAGACGAAGAAATATCGCTCTACGGGGATTTAAATTTAGGGTTAATTTCCATGTTGGTTTGCGTTAAGAATTTATTTGGCTTTGCTGGTCAGACTTGAAAACCAAGTTATAACTGAATAGGGAATTTCGACGCGTCGCAAAGCGTCGTCCCGAGGGGGATGGACGCCATCAGCCTAAATAAGTTGTAAAGGGGCCTTCGAGCGTGTAATAAAAATGACAAGAGACTGTAAAAGGGGGAACGATAGAATAAATTGTAAAGGCTGCCACGTAGGACTCTGTCTCAATATCTTGCATTTCACTGGAAACCATTGGCAGCACTGTCAACTCCTTTCGCTAAGGGGTTGCGGACGTTTTGGATTTAGCGATTTTATGGATTCTCGTTACGTCCAGTTTCTTCGATTCCTCAAGAATATCTTCATGACTTTGGAATAGCCTTTGTTGAAGGCAGAAATTCTTTAAGTATCGTTCACACGACGCGACGAAACTCGAAATACAATCGTCTGTGAATCATGTCGATTTGTTCCTGACAGGTTGTCACTTTCGTAATGCGTTGGTCAATCACTTTTATACGATTCTCTATATTGATACAGTCTCTCTTGTTTTTATAATTTTCTTTATCTCCTCTCACGAGATTGTTTCAACGTTGCAAACATACTCATAGTGTATCGATTGCAACATTGCTGGCTACTTTGACTTTTAACCCCTTCGACGACATTGGCGCCATATGGCATCGTTTATTTTCCGATTGGTTGTCTCAATTTCCATAAAAATTCCTACCCAAGAATTCTTTGGGTTGCCGAATACGAATTCGAGGTGGGAAATTTACAAATTGAAAAAATTCATCGGATACCAAATTTTATGAGAATAAAATAGATGTTAGTGTTTCAATCGCCATTTAAAAATTTGGAAATTTCGATCTCAAATTCGTATTCTACAACTCGGAAAATCCTTACGTACCAAGTGTCTTGAAACTTTTATTTTTCTTACTCACTGGGGCATAAACAGTGAAATTCTGTCTCTCGTCCAAGGGATTAATCTGGAGCAATGGCATATCGCGTTCTGCAAGTCGAAGATTGAACTATTCTGAGGATTCACGGGTCAGCTGACAGGCCAATTGCAATACGATTATCTACTGTACTTAGTCTTCCACAAGAGAGTAAATTTCAGACTCACGGTACAACGCAATTTCTTTTATAATAAATCGTAGTCTTTTATAAAGTCGTAGATTATTAAGTGAGGTTAGATTCGTTCTCGTCAAATGGAAAGTTACAAGCATCGACCGACTCAACGTTAATTCTGCCAGTTACGATTTAGGTTCGATCCCAGCAGAGGGAATATTTTTTTTTAAGCATCTTTAAACAATTAAATGATAACTACAGTTATCGCCTCGCTCTCTTCTTTATAATTGATTAGGAAACTTCCTAGACTTATCAAATATCGGAATATGTAGGGGACATGAGAATCTGAGGTAGTTGATACATCCAGTGTATAGGCACTATCAGTAACTAGCATGTAGTAGAATATTAAGTGCTCTTCACTTCACTATTAAAATACAGTCAATTAATTCGAGTATCACTCTTTGTCTAAGCACAATACAAAAATCCGCATCTGGCACTTTTAATTAATACATTAAAAAATTGTCTAATAGGTTTAATAAATCGTCAAAGCAATAGCAGTCGGCCGTCATGAATTTCGTAGTAAAGAAAATTTTTCAGTGCATTTCCGAATCGTCGAAGAATTCATTTGAGCGCAATGGCGCTCGCATTCTCTCGCAAGATATTCCATTTTTATTGCGGCCACTTTTATTTGTGATCTGCGAGCGCACGGATTCCGCGCACTAACGGGTGTCCAAGATTCATTGGGAACGCGACAAAAGTTAGCACGAACAAGATTCTTGTATCGTAGAACTTACTAAGATTATTGCTCTGGGCGAAATTCTATAGATACGAGTTTCCGAGTGATTATCGAAGTCCACAATTGATTTGGACTTTTTCTGATATTATCTGTTTGTTAAAATAGCTCTACATGAATTACGTAAGATATTGAGGGTTTTGAAGACGCGAGATAATGCAACGAGCTTTATAAATTACTCTCACGATATTTTCAGATAAACCAGCTGACGATTGACTTATCTTTACGAAGAAATTGCACGCTTTCTTTTGTTATCAGCTTCCCTTTATCTTTATCGATTACTTCGATCAATGATATTCTTCATACCTTCTTTTATTAGATTATCCAGATCTTGACCTTCCGTTATGCGCCAGATTTCTATTCGATCCTGACACAACGTCGAATGCCTTATCACGATATATAAAAACGAAATATTTTATTAACAAAAAAATAGTACGTGTTATCGGATTCGTACTATGATTTTGTTATCAGTGATATTCGCGATAACAAAGGATATATCGCAAAAAACATTGAAAATCATTATAGAAAGCAGGTGCTATGACAATAAAAATTATACGACTTCACGTAAATCGCCTAGTTTAATTTAGTCTATAAAAAAGATATTGACGAGTTTTCATAGAAACTTTTTTTTTATAGTTTGAAAAACTAACGCGAAAACTTTCTTCGAATTTTTACAGATCGTTTCATAATTTATCTATAGTTATTCTATGGATATGCTGATCGAATGATTATTCTTTATATTCAGCGCATCGTTCGTTACGCACAAAAGTACAGTATATAATATCATTTAACCAGTTCAATCAAAATCCCTATTTCCATCCGATTTTCTTCTTTCTATCAGCAGTCAACTTAACCAGCATCAGCAACTGCATCGGTATTCGATGCAGTTTCAACTTTACGATCTTTCCCATATACGTTTCGCCCATAACAGTTGCACTGGACATTCGCATTTCCGCTAGATTCCGTATCCCACGTACCTGAAGAGTTTCTCAGATCCATTCAAGAAGATGTTATACCCACTTCCCCCAAGTGCCAGACACAAAACAAAAACAACAACAGTCTACCACACGTCATAAGACTGCATATAAAAAAAAGTTCATACATCTACCTAATAAAACTCGCCCATTCGCTAAATAACTAATTCGCTAAATAAATAAATAATAAACAAAAATTTTTCCCTTACCTGTCACAAAGATCAGTAGATTTGGCAGTAGCAAATTCAATGGTCGCAGCATCTACCAAAGATGCTAGTAGAAAGCCAATGAAAATAAGTCCAAGCATGATTCCTCCTGTCGCGTAGTCAATAAGTCAAATCAATGAAACGATACTGTCTCTTTACACTCGGAGAAGAAACAAAGTGAAAGATGCACGAAACTTTGGCCAAAACTTTCCAAGAAGTTATTCCACTGCTATACTATATACATATAAATATATATAGCTCGTAGATCGGGCAGCACTCTCTTTCCCATCTACGGGAAACCCCACTCCTTGACCTCACGAAACTCCGTACCGACTATAGGCCTTGTATATGCGTTGATGGACGTTACCGGCGGAGCTTGATGGTGACTTTTCTTCTCTTGGCTTCAGGATGAGAAGTAGGAGTGGGGAGAGAGAGAGAGAGAGAGAGAGAAAGAGAGCCACAGTCAATGGCACTTCTTAGCGATGGGCCTTACACGCAGGAGAGGCGTAACTCTACGTGGGGCCTTTTTATACCAGTTTCTTGGGACTTGTTCTTCCTGCTAACTACGAGAGTCAGCAGCGATGCACGAATGTCTCCGGCTACAATGATGTCACGTTGTGTCTGCCTTGGCGCTGTTATATGCTCGCGCGATTGATAGCGGACTCGGCAGCTATTGGTCGAGCATCTTAACACTCCTTTTTACTGATAGGCCGATTTGTGTGCTGTGTGAAAAAGCTGTGAGCTACGAATCTATTTAGCGAAATGTGCGTGTGTCTGCGCTTCGTTTATCGGTTTCTTCGATGCTCCAGTTATACTTGGATAATTCTTCTTGTTAGAAGCTCCAGGGATTTTAAAATCGTTGGATCTTTCGATTTGTCTTGACTATTTTCTTAGCTTCTGGGGTTTATTCGAATCGGAGGAGATTTATGGAATTTTATGAATTATTTGTGGTGTTTGCAATGGCTGGATTGTGTTTAGTGTAGTTGGGGAATGGTTAATATTCTTATCAATTAATTATGCAAAGTTATCTTCAAGGTACTTCACGTGTCTCTTATGAATTTTGGGTTTAGAGGTTATTTTCTACCTGTTTAGTCGTCTTTCTCATATATGGGTTTCATGGCGGTGTATATACTTATGTTTCGGGTAGGATATTACGTTTACGTTAGTACAGGTTAACAACTGGCAAGGGTTACGCAAAATTGGCTCTTCTTATTATATTAGGGTAACTTGGGATAATTGATGAAATTTTCAAATAACGATAGCGACCTTTCAAACAATTTTTGAAGAAACTTTCATACCCAAACAGTCCTTTGTACACATTTTTTGCATATTTTTAATCATATTAATGCTTCGTAAAAATTCATATATTATATACAGAGATTCGAATTATAATACAAATTTATTAGTCTGATTAAAGAAATGGAAAATTCTATCCACTTCCTCGGCTAGACCAGTCGTTGCGACAGGTTTTTTCGTTTTTTTTTTATCAGCAGCTATTCTTGATTTCTAACACTTTTTTCTTTCTTTATTTTCTCATTTCCGTCGTCACGACAGGTGTTGCGAACCAAAGATAAGAAATTCGCGGAATCAGTTGCATTAATATTTATTACTCGTAATACTCACGTGTATAATTGTTAAACCTATAAATAATTACGTAAATACCAAGCAACTACGTAATATCGATACAAACGATTGTTTATAGAAATTTTTTTTAATTTCTCTTTTCCAAATCAATAATACACGCAGATTTAAAAAGACATCTAATACAGATATATCAGACCTATCTCACCTGCGGCAAATATTTACCGTCATACAATCTTACCTGACGTACAAGGTAATCTTGTTTCTGACCAGGTAATCTTGTAGTGACGTCAAACCAATATCGTCAGAAACGACAGTGGTGGCGTCTGAGTAGAATTTCCTTTTCCACTTTAACTCTCTTACTTCTATTAGTTTTACCCGAAATCAAGAAGAAATAAGAACCATAATAATTATTTCAGCCGTGCCGTCCAACTAATTTAAGGTGTGACCGAAGAAGAAGAAGAAGAAGATCCAAAGAAAGAAAGACAAAAAAAAAGAAAAGAAAAAGAAATAGAATAGGATTAGGGACGCCGGGTCTCTTCGATTCAAGATGGCCGCCTCTTTCAGCCTTTTCTATCTCCATAAATTACAGATAAATATTGAAAAGATCAGGTAATCTTGGTTTTTTTTTCCTACCGACGATGCGAGCAATTTGCTTTAACCGAGACTCGTGGTTTACGATACCTCGATGATTACGTAATAAAATAATATATCATGGGGACATCGATGTTTCTTATTTATTTAAGATTAAGGTATTTCAGTCGTATGACGTTGCTGCTTCAGTTTCTGCACGCATCGCTTGATATTGGATATGATCAGCAGGTTGGCGAGTATAATATATACGTAGGTGACTATGTAGGGCTCGTTTGAAATTCTCACCGTGTCAAATTGGTAGACGGCCGGATACACACGTGGCGATGGTAACCCGAGGCTACGTATGTGGGACTTTGATATGCATACGAAAGCTTCCTTTTTAGATTACATAATTAGACAAGTGGATTGTGCGGTTTTTGCGAGGCGAGGTAGTATAGAAGAACGGGAGGAGAGGGTGAAGGGGTTAATCGCTAGATAAGGAGAGAGAGAGATAGAAGGAGGTTGGAAAAGGTGGAAGGAAAAAAGACAGATATAGAAATTTACTACGTACGATTTTTTATTTATGAATCGAACAAACGATAACGTTTTTTCTTTTCTCAAACTCGTTTTTCATTTCTAATTTCCTGTCAACGGGCGCTCCAGCGACTTTCATATCGAATTTAATCTTTTTATTTGGCTGTTAGATTGCGGTCGTATCTAACTTCGCTTACCCTACGTAATTATACCGTGAAAAATAAATATAGTCGAAGTAAAAGTTTTCTAACGATCAATCTCTATATTGGATTCGAGAAGTCATTTACAGTCCTGCTATCAATTTGAACGAAGCTTTTCCCATTTGTTTATATATTTTAATCAATGTGGGATACTATACGCGAGAAGACAAATATTATGAAAATTGATTAGATACGATAAAACTGAGATTATCTAATCCGTTCAAACACCGATATACCTATATCTGTCAGCCGTGTAAACCTGTTAAGGTCGTAATTAAAGATTTCGCAGAAAAAAAAAAAGATATACTTAATGGGCAATATACAACTTTCGCGTATTTGCCATTCTATTACGTAACCAGTAAAAAAAAAAGAATGGCGTTCGCTTGAAATATTAATTTTTTTATTTTTATTTATTTTTTTGCATTAAAAGTAAATTCTGTCAAAATTAAGGATAAATTTAGCTGACGCCCAAGTAACCGTCTTATATTGGCGCCATCAATTTGCCAATAGTTTCGCGGGCGTAGCGTGATATTGGTTGCATCCCCTACATCTTTACGGGGGTGGTTAACATTGGATAGGGGTTGCAATCCGATGAGAATATATTGTCCCCCTGCCAGGCATTAGATGCTGGTTTCCATCCGCGTTTCTACACGTCGCTATATTCAACCACCCCCTGGAGACCCTTGATGTGCAAGGGACACGCAGAACGACGGGGATCCGCCTATAAATAATTCTCTATTTAATCCAAGGCTTTGCACTGTTAACCTATTCCCCTCTTACACCTAAACAATTGGCTCAACCGATATTAATTAACAATCTATAATATCACCACGATTGTAACGTAGTCTTAACTTGCTTTATCGGTAAATTCAAATTAACTGTCGCAAATTTCGAATTTACAGCTGCTTTGAAAACTCTTCCTGGTACGCTTTGAGTATATATATATATATATA
>JARPRG010000325.1:951568-965034 GCA_031001745.1 Hartigia nigra | reverse complement strand
TTTCTTGCGTCCCAGTAATTTTTAGAATTAAAGTTCCAATCTTTTCCGACGGTTTCTATTCGATTGATTTTTATCTTGTGTGACATTAAGTGCGTGACGCCGCTGCCAGGAGTCCAATAGACGCTACGTATCTCGCCGATACATAAATCACAGTTTCAATTTGTCTGCCGTAAAGATGTATATATAGAGAGAGAGAGAGAGAGAAAAGGAACAGATACCACAATAGAATAAAAAGAGAGAGAATGAGAGAAAAGATAAAGCAGCAAAAGAATGTCCGTCGGAAGAAAAAAGGAAAAAAGCCCAAAGAGAAGAGCTAATGGATCTAGGGCAGTGATGTCGTCTTTCAGAAAACACAAGGGGTTGTTACCCAGAATAGTCCCCGAGTAGGGCAAAATGATAGAAAAATCACACGTATCCATCCCAGTTACCAATCTCGCCATATTCCATATTTTTCTCTGTTTTTTTTTTCATTCCATCCTCTTTTTCCATCCGTCATTTTCATTTGCCATCGAGCTATATTAGTACCACCAGTCCGTGCTACCTGAGCATCGTGCTCGCTATTTTCCAATTACTAAGGGATGTCCGAGCCGCGTCAGATCATTACTCCCTATGAAAAGGGGATGTTTCAATCGTTGTTCGAACCCAGGGGGTTGTTATAGTTTGAAGTCACAGAACGAACTGTCGATAACTCCCGGGTCACGACAGTGCTCGCTTTTCTTGTCTGTCTCTTTCTGTCATGCCAAAGGTCCACTCGAGGTTCGTAGTAAAGAGGAAGAGAGAGAGAGAGAGAAGTGGACACTGTTAGAAAATAAAAGAGACGCTCTCTGGATTAATCGATGGAAGCTGACTAGATGAATATGTGAGTATGCAGACTAGGAGGTATATATATATATATACCCGAAGAAAGTGCGAGTGGCAAAGTATCGTAAATGAACAAGTAAGTGTCAGGGATGTACATAGATCGATGAGAAGAGAAGCCCACTTGAGTCGGCGACATGAACTACGAAGGGAAGAGAGATTTTTCTGGAGTCGTAGGAAATAGAGACGACCCAGTTCTTAGGAGGCAGAGCGGGAGATAGGGTAGGTTGGCACAAAGAGAAGTCTAAGGGAATCAGACTGACTCCTTAGTTAGTAGCGACGCTCTGCGTCGTGACGCTCGAAGCGATTTCTATTGTACGGGACGTCGTCATTGAGCTTGGAGCCTTGATTTATTTCGCTAGCTAAGAGACCGTGGACGCCGCACAAAAACGCCTTGCTTTATTAGAGCTCGTGCACGCACTCGTAGAATTTAATTTCATCCGTTCGACGCCCCGCGCCGCGACGTTCACCTTCTTCCTCCATAGTCGGACGACTGTCCTATTCAAGTTATATTCCTTACCGACTTCCGCGAGAGCAACGTCGCAGACGCGTCGCACTACGTTAGCCATCTTGTCCTCGTGGCAATTATCGAAAGTAAAGTTTTCAGCTTCTTCTAGGTCAGTGCGTCCTGGTGAATCTTCGGGAATCGCACGTAGTAGATATAGGTGTATATAAATCCTCTGGGATAGCAGGAAGATCGAGTTACTAGTATTACTTTGATGATAGAGATACTTGGATGCCTAGAAGCCTATGAGTACGAGTGAGAGCGTAGAGGTTAAGGTGCAACACGAATTTCCCATTAGGGATTGCGTCCCGTTGGTAGAACAATATATAGGTATAAACTAATAGCAATACGTACGTGCTATATGGTGTACACGTATATAAGGGGTGACTTAATCGAAATCAACTTCCACTGGAATTACGAAAGGTTAGACAATTTCATCTGGACAATGTACCTCGGACCGTGTTTCAAATTACTTAAGACGTTCCCGGGTCTTGTATCTTAGCACTGACAGTGTCTTGTCATATACAGTTATCCTCGGAGCTCTTCCTTACCGACACTCTAGATCCTTGTCCTATTTATTTACACAAGCCGAAAGACCTTTCACGATCAGTCTGTTTACCAAGTTAACACAATTGACAGTAGTTCAAGGAAACGCGCAATTTTGTCACGCAATAGGACTACATTTTTTTAAGTTTTATAAGTTAGATATACAGACAACTGTATCTAACCTATAAATTGCGTAGATAAGTATTTTATATAAGGATGACATAAGACTCATGGAATTCTTGTAAATTCTTTGACCACTGTTTTGTTGACGGTAAACATCCCTTTTGCTAATATATTGAGTTTCTAACTTTGCTACGTGTAACTTGGCGTCGACGCGATGTCTGAAACTCTAAAAGTCTCTAACACGTAACGTCGAAAGGAGTTTGATTTCGAGAGTTATCGAGAGCGTAAAGCGACACCGAGCGCATTACGCGGTGTTATCGATCAGGATCGTTCGCGTTTAATTTAATTGGCTACGACTCTCTGAAGTGAGCGGATCGTTTACGTGAGTTTCGCTTGAAAATAAACACTGACTATGTGAATTACTAGACTCACGTCTGAGCATAAAGACCCGAAGGCTCACGCTTCCGTTAACCTCCGTGCTAGATTCACGGTACGACTGGCTAACGTCTCTCTGACGTATTCGCGTAGCTTTAAATAGGTACGTCCATCTATATATTTCTACGAGCGCCATTTTGTCATGGTATACGCAAAATGGCGGATAAATATTACCGATACGTCGATTGAGCATTAACAATTAAGACAATCTGTTTTGATTACACGTGCGCAATTAATGAAATACAAATTAAGGGATTTATGTACATCTTTGAAACGTTGAGCCGTTCGGGCGCCAATTTTAAAATTTTCATACTGAAAATTGCGTCATTCTTATTGAACAGAAATACAATCTGATACTTAAGACTATTTTATCTATACAATAACGTACCTTACTATCATCACGTTTTAAGCGTAATATTGACTAAATTAAAATCCTTTCTCCCGTCTTCTGTTTTCGCTCTATGCGCTCTAAAGTCGATCGCTTTATTTTATCGGAAATAGATCGCAAAACTTTATTTCTTTATTGAATTCCTTTATCGAACTCTTACAGTATTTTTTTTTTTTGGTTTCGTTTTATTCACGCCGATTGTAAATACGCATTCACACGTGCATTCGTAAAGGACGCGTACACACGGAACACTCGAGGAGGCCCTGTATGTAGCTCTCTCGTAGTTATACAGCCTTAAGGCAAATTTATAGTTCTGTTACCTTCTCGGCGCCCCAGTGAATTAATTTATTGGCTATACGTGCTCTTACCTGAAACAAATAAAAGATATATTATCCCATAGACGTAGGAACTTCTTGATATAAAATGTTTTATGGCAACTTTTAAGGTTAGAGTACAGGTCTTAATATTATTATGACATTCTGTGGATTGCGCTAATACACCACTGTTGCACAAGTACTGTAATACTGTATAGTACTTTGTTCATCCGACAAACAAGGGTTGGTATGCTTAGTAAGGATGTGTGATGAATTTTCCAGAGAAGTTACACAGCACAGTTACATAGGATATATCGGGACGTTTGCTTTGCAGCTAAGTACGTGGCGTGAAAAAAGGCGCGAATTTATGCTTTTCGCGAAATAGAACCAGCGCCAAAAAAAGAGGTAAGAACCTACATTTTTTTTTCGTATTTTTTGGTTATGCTTTCAGACTGCCTCGTGTACCCTTATATACTTAATCACGCAATCCTCTTCAGGGGTGGTTGGAAAAACAAAAAAAAAAATCCATCTACCCTGAGTGACGATGTTCTTTTTTTTTTCTCGGCTGCATGAAAAATTGGTTTTGTTTTTTAAGATTTATCTGGCTTATTACAGAATACTTTATTCGCAGAGCGTAGTTGATCTCCGGGGATAAATTTAAACCAAGATTCTTTCGGTTCGCTGAGATCACGGGAGACGCGTTCCCACCTCATCTCGTCGCTATACCGTTTTTTCAGCGACCCGGCAGTCCTCAGATGTTGTCCAGGAGCAGCGGCGAGCTCCCACGAGAATAAAAGAAAAATAGTCTCGCCATTACGAAAATGGCAAAGGAAAGTTAACGAGGCGTCGAGGCGCCATCGAGCTTGATACCCATTTGAAAAATGAAACAACAATCTTTTGCACGTTTACGGTCCTATCGCTTTAAAAATGGCCAAAGACAAGCGTCGCTTAGGACTGTCGCTGCTTATATACACCGGTATGACGTCAGCCTCGATTATTTGTTATTCGTTGTGCAACAGCTGTTTCTGATTGGCAATATTCCTTCCTGCTTTTCAACCACGTATCAAGAGTTACGAGAAGGATGCGACATCGCGACGCTTTATACTTCCCATCGATTGAGGATCCAGCTGTTACGTCGACGCTCTGCGTCATTGTTTGACTATAACGAAAATCCAGTCATATTTTTCCATGTCGTCAATAATATTCAATATTTTTTTAAATTTATATTCAATTTCTTTATACCACATACGTTTTAACGGTGCTGCTTCCCGTCTGACACTTAAACGTTTACGCCTCGTGTAACTTTACGTGTGCCTACCAGACAGTTGCGCAACTCTTACACGGCATTGCATTTTAGTGGATCAAACATTTGTCATGGAAACGGCATTGTCTGTTTTTGGACATTACTCTGTGTCGCGGAAGGTATCGCCCTATAGGATGGTCGGTCTGAGACTCAAGTATTCCTTCTTCGGCATGGACATAGGCCTTTTTTTCACTTCGATAAAGCCTCCAGTTAGCTTCCGGGATGAATCCGAGTCTAGTCGAGTCGAGCCGAATATAATCGTCGCCGGCATGGGACATGTGAATCGCTTTTCTCAAAATTGAGAGGGCGCCTTAAGAGCGATTACGCGAGAGCACCTTGCTCATGTATATAATATATATGCGTGTATGTATACGGAAAACGTGTGTTAGAGAACAGCGGGCTTCAACGTCACAAATTCGTAAGAAGGAATTTTATCAAGAAGACGCTGAACGCCTCAGTGAAATTCAATTTTCTACCTTTATGACCTTTTTCAAGGGGAATGATAAACAACGCTCAAGGCTACAATTCAATTATTCATCAGCGGTCGGTATATAATGATAATATATATATATATATATATATACTGGCACTCTGCATAAGATAGACGTCTAGTTTGAATTTTCTTTACGCGTTACATAATTTTAGTTGGAATTCTTGAGGATTTTGTTTTTTTTTAAACATTGAAATTTAATCCCGTCCAAGAAAATAATTAAATAAATGTCGGCGCAGTCAGGCGCAGTTATATTCTGTAACAAGAATTGTATGCAAAGCCCCCCCCCCCCCGAGTGCTTTGCTGGATACTTCATTGTTTTTTCAATCTGTCAGAAAAACACATTGAACTCGTGGAACCGACTATGGATTCTGTGTACGATTTACAATTTAAGGTTTGTACACACCTGTGTCTCTTTGAATGCGCCGTGTACGCGCCGTGTATCTATTACCACATTTATCTTGCCTCCATCGAAGAAAAAAGGACAAAGACAAAGGGTACAGTGAAAGGGTTAGATTCCACGATGCACTTTTTCGGCTTGATTGAAATTCTAGCGAGGGACATGGGACAAAAGGGAAAACGGTCGATTATTGCATTCTCGGCTACCAATTTAAAGCGACGCACCGAAAGGCCATTAGAACCAGCAATTGCTGGAAAATTGTGCCGACCAATTGGAAAGCTGTAACCACATTTGTCGAAACAGTGTCGTCTGTCGTCATTGCAACGGATTCTCTGGTTGTTTCCATATAACAGGATTCACGCAATGATTATTATCGATTAACAATACTAATTTACTAGTCGATAATGACTAATCGCTATCCCTATTACTTGTACCACTTTCGTGTCACGTCAGACGGTTGTAGCAGTCAAGAACGCAAATTTCATAAAAACAGATTAAACTTCATATTCTTACATAATCTCTCACCTATACGTTTCTAATGGCTTTTCGGACCACAGGACATTTCCCAGGAGACATTAATGGACGGACATATTAATCAATGACGTTAAATAAATAATTACTATCTTTTGGCCGAACTTTATTCGACGTAAAGGAGTCGCTCTTTAAGTATCTTAGCAACAATAGGAGAAAATTCCAAGGAGCAGCGAGATACCCCCATAAGTTACGGTAAAAGGGCTCTCGAAGGATCTATGGGACACGTGAAAAGGACAGAGGAAGCAAATTGATCCCAGGAGAAAATACTTATTCGTTACCTCGTCCTGACAACGTAATTCTCGACGATAACGCTGCTCGATGATCATCACGGTTATCACGTCAGACTGAAAATAACACCGATCACTTCTCAAATCTTCATGTACATACAGATATACAACTACAGTAGGTCCCGTATGTTTTCGTGATTAAATATATATATATATATATACACACACACACAACATATAGGATCATTACAGGCCAAACACACCAACTGAAATTGACCCATCTATTTACATTCTGTAGAAAAAGCCGACATGAGCTGGTTTGTTTGAACTGATTAATCATCTACGTACACTTGAGATAACATATGTTCCTATATCTGTGTATGCTGTAGTAAACAGAATGAAATATCAGGTCTTTTTTTGCCCTTTCAATTTTAACAGCACAACCAGAAATACTTTGAACGTGATTGATCGTAAATTATAGATCGCCATCCTTGGGGTATCGTTCCTTTATTTTTTCTCAGTTCTATTCAATGATCGTAGCTCCTTCAATGATGTTTTTTCATTTTTTTTTAAACCCTTTCGATATTACCCCTTGATTTTATAGCCTAAAAAATGATCGAGCTAACCCATTCGCTTCCGAGCCTCTGCAGATTCCTGAATGAAGATGCTGAAATCTTGTAGAAGCATTGCATTGCATAACACTCGGCTACGTGGACGTAGGGGTGGATTTCTGATGCGATGAGGTGGTCGAGGGGTTTGGAACGTGTAATTTCTACGCAGGTGCACGAATCAACCCTCGTTAATAATTAAAATCCATTAACGACAGGGACTCGGTTAATAATTGATTACAATATTTACCGGTATTACCAACCCTTGAACTAAAGTTTCTTTGGGTTCGATGAGCGTAGATTCATCCCCTATCGTAAAGTCCACGTGACTCCATGCTCTCTCTGGGGTGCTATTCCGATATTCTATATTATTAGAAGGCCACTTTGATTTCACAACTGCAAGCTGACCACGTTATTTATTTTTTTTTTTCGACTTTCAAGGAAAATAGTAATTATCGTTATATACATGACATATACACCCGATATATGCAGAGGGTAATTTTCACCTAGTAAAACCACCATATCTTCACTTCTATCCCAAGTCCTAGGGACGTTTCTATTTTATAACTCAGAATTGATAACCGTATCGGATTTGACTGGACATTTGGTACATGCGTAATGGAAGTTGTATCAAGCTACCCTTCTGGCTTGTTGAGACTCCAGCAGGATGGTTATGGAGCAAAATTGTAATCCGCCCTATGTCGCCACACTGGCCAAGCCCGTAGGACGCCATTTAAAGGATACTAAGCCGTCTGAAGTTGACAAATGTCCCGCAGTGGCGCTTCCTATGTAAAATTCAATTTACGCTAAGACTCCGAGTGATGACGTTCGTTGGTGAGATACGGTTCCAGGTTATTGGGGCAAAAGTTCCTGTATAAATAATACAAACCTCTGCTTCTCTTAATTCCGTGTGCAAACGTCAATGTTTATTTCGAAAATACGATCTCAGCCGGAATTGCGCTATGGGGGGTTTGGCAAATACCGTTATATCACCCTATATGGAATAATCATCTGTAGTTCGTTATACGAAGCTTATAGCTTTGACGTGACTTGAATTTTTGTTTTATTTATCGCTTACAATGTCAACGATTTATATAAAAATATTGGGCTAATGGATAATTTGCTTTTTCTCTTTTTAATAGTGAACAGATTTCTTTTTTCTCAAATAATCGCTCAATATCGAACAAACGTTTTTATCTCCTTAGTGTCAATTCCAACGTAGTGACCAATGGGTGAAGAGTAGTTCACTATTATCGCCAGATGGCATCTCCTCCGTTGGTCCATTCGTTGCTATTCACAGTAGTAAATCAAAAAAGGAAGGGATGTGTTCGCTATTGAGAGGTTTCGGTCCTGAATTCGATTACTATCTAAGGGGCATGACTATATATATATGCGTATACTATTTACCATGCCAGAAATATGTATAACGTTTTGGATTTCATGTGTTCGGTGAAATCCACCCTTATTTATTTATGGCGAAAGGTTCAATAATAATACTTGCGCCATACGCACCCTCTCGATAATACATCTTGCTTCTGCAGGGGCAGTGTGTACAGTGACGTATATATCGCTCAGTGAACAATCAATGTTCTCGATTGAAGCGTGCAGCAGGGCAAACTCTCGGATTTCATTTGAATTTCAAATTAGGCGGGAATTGTTGAGTGACGAAATGAAAGGCGAAGAGATCGGAAGTCCGTTCGTAGACGAGACGAGAGTAAGCCGAAGTCGAAGGACGGTTGGAAGGTTGTTAGAGGCGTAGGACGATGCGAAGTGGGAATAAAAAAAAAAAAGGATAAAGGACGAAAATGAATTTTTGGATTTTTTTTAGCCTGGAGGCTTTGCTTCTGTCGCCGAAGACTTTTTTGTTTTCTCTGAGGATGATAACAGTGGTATTAGTTAGCCTGCAGGCGACGAGATATGTAAAATCACACGAAAATTCTGTAGTCGACAGAGAATCTTTCTGTTTTGCATATTTCAAAATTCACGATTAGAAAGGAAAGCATATTACCATCCTTAATACGTAATCAGGAGCGTACAAGATTGCGCAGTCGATATTTCGCCAAGGGATGCCTGTACATTGGCACCCTTGGCAGAGGGTGGATGACGCGAATATTGGAACGGCAATTTGTTTCTGACAGAGGACTTATTTGAATAAAGGGGCAAAAATGGCGGATTCGATTGGCCGATCTATATATATACAATGTATGTATAGATATATACAGAGCGCTATTGGAAATCCTGATAATTTAAGGGATTCTTATACAAACCTTTATACTTTGTATAGAAGTAACAACCACATTGCTATTACTTTTTAGATACTCGTAGATCCTTTTACCATCCTTTTTATATCTAAAATACTTTTTCGTCTCGCTCACCTTTTTTGGGGTGCTAAGTCCCTTACCCCTTCGCCCCTTTGGTCGCTCCATAAAATAAAATTATCTCGAGAGTCTCCCGAATATACCTGGACACCCTGAACCACTCTATACCCTCGGTACCCTAGAAGCAATTTGCATCCCTAACATAAGGATGCGATCATTTCTACCCATCCGGACCCAAACCGAACTTTTTCCTTGTGGCTGCAAATGCTTCTTAACATTTTTTTGTTCTTGTCATTTTCTTCGTTTCGTTGCTAGCACTTTTTTTTGGGTAAAGAAACTTCGTAAACTCAAAATTATGACAATTTCACGGGTACCATTTATTTTGAGAATAATTGGAGCGACAAAACATACGTGGAACTTTCATCATCCTCTGTGGGTGCTAAAGCGAGTGTCGTGAGATTCCCTGGGCTAATTTGGTACTTTGCAAAAACTTGCGTCCTTCTCCCGTCCCCTTCACCCTCCCCCTGTCTCTAATCTCAAGGGTGGAATCACTCGCAGAGGATCGTCCTATTTAATTTATTTATTTTTCCATTCTTTCTACCCAGAGAGTACATTTACCATTTTAACACGTCCACCCCCTGGGTATTATCTGACATTTGCACGTGATTAAAAACATCCCTTAGGCTAATATCAAATGTGTTAGTAAAATTTAAGGGCTGGTAAGAAATGTTAATTTAATCAAATAAAACGTTCGAGAGTGAGGAAAAATTGTTGGAATCTTAAAATATTAAATCACTTGGCGGTGGAACATTACTTGCATCTTTATCTGCATCCTTCATATTCTGAATGCAACATGCAAATTGGATGCACAAACTTTTACGCCTTTGCTGACCGCGTTGCTGTTAGATAACTAATGAAAAAAGTTTTCTAAAAAGTGAGAGAGAGAGAGAGAGAGAGAGAGAGTAGAAATTTAGATTACAGTGTATAAGGCACTATCGTGTCAAGGATTAGCTCTACCTATCGTTCCTTATTTGCCGTTAGTTTTTTGAGAAAATGAAATGCAAATTCCTGACTGTTCCTAATCTAGAAGGAACATTGGAATCGGTCCAAAAGTTCTCCCCACATTTTTCCCCGTTCTCAAAGCTACGTTCGGCTCTACTCGCTGCTAGAATAGTTATGCTTCGTAAGTAGTTCCGAAATTGTCCAGGAGTGGCGCTAGTGTCTCTCGCTCGCTCCAACTCACCAAAGAAACCCTCCACATATTCCGAAACGACTCTCGTTTCGCGGTGACGCCTCAACTTTATTTTTCCACGAAGTGGAACAATGTTTGCCCCATACTTTCCCGTCCCATTCCACATTCCCATTTCACTCAATCCACCAGTCTTTCGAGAAGGGGATCCTCTAGTAGTCGAAGGCTTGAATGCACTGGCATCAGTAGCACTTATCTCACTTTCAGCATCAGCATTCTTCTCGCGGAAGGGGTGAATGTATATTCCCGATGGTAATCATGGAGAAGAATGCTAGGGACTTTTATTCGTCGCTTAGAAGAAGCTTTTGAGATATAAGGAAGTCGGTGAAGTGGATAACACGTTGAATTACATGCCATGCGAATAAAGCGAAGAAAATTTGTTTAAGGGTGCGGAGGGGTTTGGCTTACAACTTCACCAACAAATACGAGACTAGAATTTCGTCAAAATCTAAGTAACGGCAAGAGTCATTCTTTTGTAATTTTAAGTAAAGAGTCCAGAGGAGAAAAGAAAATCTATGAAGGGGATCTCTCTTTGGATACAAGGGTATTCGAACAACCTTCCTTAAGGGTTGTTCTCTGATATCCGAACGACGATCAAAGATTTCTTTGGAATTTCCGAAATAAGACCCGACGCCAGAATTTACCATAATCTGAACATGAACGATAACCCCTTATCCTGTCCATGCTATGTACTTTACATCCACTCAGCTCCCTCTACCCTATACCTTTTAGCCTCAACGATCTACAAAAGGAGTAGGAAACTAATTTTACCAAGTAAGTCACGAAAGGTCTCTAGCTGTTCGAACGCTTTTACTTTGCGCCCCTGTTGTCGAGGGTGGTGATGGCTTTAAGTATTTCTACCCGAAATGGACTTTCTGGTAACGAGCATTCGCTAATTACGTTGTTCCCAAGATCCGCGTCTTTGGATCGGTACAATAAATTTAACCCCCTGCTACTTGACGCACCACCCTTTCCCGTATCGAGATGCGAATTGCCATCCCTTAAAATTCACCGCCTCTTATCGGCTACCTTAAAGCGCCGATGCACTGCCGAGCCTTTTTTGAATTGCTAATATTATTGTCCAGGAACATTGGGCACTGACTAACTTCGATGTAAAGTAAATTGTCTAGCTAGACTGGAGAAGGTTATCGTAACTTTTCGAGACGATCGTCCAGGGGGGGAGCTTTTACTAGGATGGTCGGTATTGTAGGAAACTTTTTTTTTATGACGTCTATCTATATACATAGGATCATCCTTTAATAGACTATACTCCCTTGATGTGCGCTTTACCTTTGTCCTTTGTTCGCCAAGTCAAATGATACTTGTATCTTCTACTAGTATGGTAGACCTTAGCTCTTGGCGTAGTCTCGTAAGGATAATTCATTCCTTGATAACGAAAGTACTTAGACTGAGAAAGTCGAGTTTTAGTGGAATTTTCCTACGAAGAGTCTCCGAGATGGAGATTCGAAATATTTATGGCGCCGAATGAACGAGGTTAATGTCATACTTAAGGCACTATTGGCTAACTCTAAAATCAACCCCATGCAGATATAATACTTGTACCTTTATTACGCGCAGACGACGAAGATAAATATGACAAATTTTGCTCAGTTTTGCGAAAAGTTCTTCTGACCGTTACGGTTGACTAAGCGCAAGAGTCCCGAAAGAGCTTCGCTAACGGAGGAATTGACAAGAGAACGTTGATTAGACGGGAATTGAATTTCGTCATGTGGAAAAGTGGAACGTAACGTGGAAGGGAGAATAAACGAATCAACCGGATGAAAATAGAAAATGGACTTTAGAGTACAGTTACAGTTTGTACGAAATTGTTAAAAGAATGATCAATTGATGTCAATTTTTAGGTGTTAAATATACGAATTACCCATATAGAAAATAACGGAGAAAAACTCACGAGCCAATGGGTACCGATGAAAAGGCACGAGAAGATCAGGAACTTCGGAAAATTTACACTTGAATTTTCAATCGTACTTGAAAGCCCCTTCTATTAGGCATCCAAGAAATGTTTTTCTCTCAAGACTGAATCGCACTGAAAATTCGTAAAATCCTAGCGAGATCCCAACCGGATAAAGGATTCGATCAAAGAAGAGAAAGGGGTAAGGGTAGCGCTACTGTGAATTCCAAATATCGAATGAGACGCAAAGGGGAGTCGAGAAGAGCCGAACGACTCATTTGGAAAACAATAGTCGAAGAGTCGTTCTTAGAGTCGTCGACCCGAAAGTGGGAAGTATGAAAATGAAGATCAATTTGTAGATACGTATTAGACAAATAGCGAGCCGCAACCCGATTCCACTTAGGTATCCTGAAGATGGCTTCGATATGGCAACATTTTTCTTAGCCACCCAGCAGTTCCCTTCTTATTCGATGATGGTGGAAATTTCGATGTTCAGCGAGTCTTGGTCGTTTTCCACGTACAGAGAGGATACGTTAACGCGAATTGCTAAGCACTGAAATTCACTGTCCGACGTGTCAGCAGGAACTCTGAATAATCGAGTTAAAACGACAGAATAACGAAACTAACGTTGAACCAGAGTCGACGAAGAACGTTCTTCGTTATCGTAAAAGATAGTTAAGCCCAACTTCTGGAACACGTCGCCGTCTGGTGGTGTTCGATTAACCATGGATGATTGATTGTCTTAATTTAGTTCTAGACTGAGGGTTGAAAGAAACCAAGCACAACCTTTGCTTTGCTGATCTTAATAGTGAACTCCGACCCCAAATACATCATCAACTGTATTACACGAACAAGTGGGAAATGTTACTAGCTCGTTCACTTTTTTTTTTAGAGAGAGAGAGAGAGAGAGGGGTTGGCTGAGGTGGTCTTGAATATCGTGCAAACGTAACCGAGAGACTGCACGTCTTGAAAGATCCCTAAGAATTCATGCAGCCAGAGCGGAATTGGTTTGAACGTGTCGAGATACCGTGCAAGTCAATTGGTTGGGAGATACCTTGCAGGTCGATGAGTACTAATAATCAGCGAATGCAACGCTGCGAGTATGCGTCTTTGGCGTCCAACACCGTAGATATAACTCTGGCACGTATTAATATTGCGTAAATATATCGTGCACGTACCTTCGCTGCGGATCATGGAAGCACCCGGTCCGGTTGGGACGTCAGGCCTGGCGGTGAGGATCGCACACCCGCGCACAA
>JARPRG010000325.1:924436-951154 GCA_031001745.1 Hartigia nigra | reverse complement strand
ATAATTCTCTCACGTCACTCAAGAATTCTATGAGTTACGTTACATCTGGCTCCTTACGTCTGCGGAGAGGGTCTACGTGATTTATGACGTGAAATATAAAATTCTCATGTGCAAGCTCACCTAAAGGATGTCACCGGTGCTGGCAGCCCTGGTCGTCTTGGTGAGTGGACCCAATCGATTATGCGCGTCCGAGCGTGGCTTGCAGTAAATGATCTTGCGAAATGCCTTCCGGAAGTTGTCGCTTAGGAAGGCGTAGAGAATGGGATTGACGCAGCTGTTCGTGTAAGCAAGAACATGGCTGACGATCTGCACCATCACGGCAGTGGGCGTAAGAGGATAATGCTCCAACGATTTCGTCACCAGTATTATCTGTAAGAACGATAACAAAACAAAAAAATAAAATACAAAAAAAACAGGATAAACAAGTTTTCAATAATCCCACAAAACACTTGTCGAAAAACTCAAGAGACTCGTACGCACGAAGGATACTATGAATATTCGTGACACGTTCCCAGCCAATGATTTTACCAAAGTATTGACTGACGCAATCCTTAGGGAACAACAGGTTTTTCCTACGACAACCGTAACAGTCTAACGTACTACGGCAATATCCTCCTGAGATAACTGGAACGTATTACCGTGAATATTCTATAGGAATATCAAGATAAATATCGGTCAGCCGATCGCTAACCTGTATGGGACACCAACAGATGGCGAAAACCCCGACGACCACCAGGACCAGTCTGGTGACGCGTTTCTTCCCACGACGACTTTCAGCGCTGACGTGAGCTCCTCTCCAGAGTCGTAGAAGCATGCAGATGTAGAGGCCGCATATCAAGGTCAAAGGCACGATGTAGCTCGACAGAAAGAACGTCATCTGGAAGAGAGGCCAGTTGAACTCCGGCAGAATGCGACAGGCCGTCAACGTTTCCGACGTCGAGTTGTACGAATCCTGAAACACGAAATGTATCTGCATACATAAGCGATGGGCGTCCCAACGGAAGGAAACATGAACGTTAAATTTACTGTCTTTTATATGGTTACGTAACTTCATTGAGATGTAACGTTTAAGTTAGCGTCCTATATGGACGTAGTAAATGTATATATATATATATATATATATGTACGCATATAGTATATTTAAATACACGACGCTTCAACGTGTCGAGCACGTGTTATCGTTTGGCGGCACGACGCTTCTGACGCAACTTTCTAAGGATGCGCCACCCCCTCCGTCCCTCCCTCCTGCTTCCTTAGATCGACGTTCCTCTGGGACAACTGTTAAATCTCTACGTGATGCGTTAACGTCTAAGGTTAGGAGGGGTTATACTGCAGGTAAGGTCAGACAACGTCGCGACGTCCTGATGGAACGGGAATTCTTGGGAAATTCTATTGGATGGATTATAGAGGGTGTTATTTTTTTAATAAGCGACTGGATATAGGGTTCAGTGGATGGGATTAATTATAAATAGAGTTTCAGGCTTAGCGATGCGCTGCGCCACCTGGTTATTTTACGCGGAAATTCAATTAAATGGATTAATCTGTGCTCAGTGGAAAAGTGGACTCGATCCGGGCTCTCGAGATTTTTAAATAATTTTCTTTTTGTTCTCGCCGCCCACCTTTCCACTTTTTTACTTTATTTCCCCTCCTTTCTCGACACTACAATGGACGTTGATTAAACGCTTGGTGGTCTCTTTTTCTTAGGTAATATTGCTATCTAATTTGGAACCGGCATTGATTTTATGCTGTGCGGTCCGTTTAATTCTGTCTATTTTATGTATTTCAGAGGATTTACGTCTCTTGGCTATGACTATTTGGTCTTCAAGATGACGTAATACAATCCGACGACGGAGTCACTTTAAGACGACATGATTTTTAGGATATCGTGAAATAAAGAAAAAACAAAAACAAAAATAAATTTCCCTCAAATTCGTTACGAAGGACTGACACTTGGCAAAGTCAACCCAAGATACGAATTTCCGCGGTTTCCGGTGCTACCGGAACTCAAGGCTCCCGTCATCGAGTAAATTTGCTCGGTTCAAAGTTACGTCATAGAATCCGCACAATCTCAATACCTGACGGCTCAACTGTTCTCGAGCTTCCAAGCAGAAACTTTTCGACGTACGTAAAAGCGTGTGTGTGTAAAAAAAAAAAAGAAAAAAAAAAAAAAAGAGGTCGAATATAAGTGGCTCACCTCGCCATGAATGATGATCACTGGAATGGAGGCTGTGAGAATGACGACCCAGATGATGCAGATCGCCAGGAACGCGTGGGCTTCCGTTCTGACGGACATGGAAGCGATTGGATGCACCACGGCGAGATATCTGAAACAGCGGAGAAAAAAAATTCCATTCGATTTATCGGAAATTCATTAATTCCCAGCATCGAAGGTATCCAAAGGGAATGCGCATTGACGACTGCAAGAGCAAGAAATGAATGTCCGGGAATGAAAAAAAGAAAAATTGCATTCCGTCTATTGCTCAAGAGAATCGAAAGGGGAATGAAAGGAATAGTGCTTTAGGAATTTCGTGCTTCTGGGTCATTCGTACGGAAAGCGTAAATGCTTGTTATACAATTTTGTGATATATATATATATGTATATAATACCAGACACGGATTGCGAAAGCACGGTAACCTTTCTAATAATGAAATTAAAGGACAAAGAACTTGTCCTTGTTTATTTGAAAATTCGTGTGCTGCTGCAGACCAAACTTTGTATACCTGACGTACGTCATCGTTGACGTAAATGAAAAGGTTATCTACGAGTTAACTAGTGCGATAACGTCAAACGTACTTGTACAACGTATTCTGTTTGTCCTAAAGTTGTCGATCGTTCGGAAATCCTATTGGCTTCGTATCGTTTGAATTAGACTTGTTTAACGAAAATTCTATTAATTAAATTCGCCTCTCCAGCGACGGGTATGCTTTTGTGAATTAGTATCAGTTAGGTTCCTTTATGCTTTGTTATTGTATGGCCTCCGCTTAAATATAATTATTATCATTCACTGATGAATAAACTATATATATATACATATATATATACACGTACCTGAATTGACCATTTCAGAGAGATTGTACCGTAAAGGTCGATTCATCCATGTAAACCAGTAATTAAAAAAAAAAAAAACGAAATCTTGGTACCTAACAGTTTGAACTCGGTTGAACGTTCATTCATTAGAATTATTTGATACGATAAAGGCAATTGGGCTATAAATTCGATTGCGCGTATCAAGCGAAATTCCGAGGCTCCAGAGGAGCTAGGGCTTTCGTAAGGTTTAACTAATTGCAATATAAGCCATAGTCTAGGCTAGGGATTCTACGTTATTGATATTCCTCGAAACTCAATGCTATTAATCTCTAAAATAGAACTAAAACAAAGAAAAGCTCTAGAAAATATTGGCATATCTGCTGCACAAGCTCGTACGTCTCTGACGGTGTAAAATAAAATTGCAGACTACGGGAATTTACGTTATTCCGGTTCCCGTATGGTTCTCCATTATTCTTCGGTTGTCAGAGAAATTCAACGCGTAACGAAAATCAAATTCGTTTCAGTAAATCTTAAAAATTCGTGTTCCGTTACAAGAATCAAACACAGTATATATACTTTTCATATAGTTTACGACTCTTTGATTTTAAAGCTTTTTTTAAAACTTATTGCCGGCTGTTTCGTTTTACTTTGATACTACATGGGCTTGCCGAGTTGTAATAGCCCGGGGATCAGTATTTATCGGCGGATGTGATTCTAAGTCGAAGCTTGCGGAATCGCGAGAAGCTCGAGAAGCTGTGAAATATCTCAGACTCGAATAACAATCATTTTCATCGGGACATCCTGAAAGCTCGGGCGTTCGGATTTCCGCTTTACTGTCCTCTGTTCTAAGTGAACCCAATTTCGCAAGCTCGACGAATATACGCGAAATACGTAAACCGAAGTAAGCTTGCGCGAAAGAGATTTGGTTGGGTAAAGTCAACGTAGAATTCAACGTGCTGCAAGCTACCAATTTTCTCTGAAAGCTTTTGCTTACAAGCATAGGACGTCCCGAAGTAGTCGTCCATATATCGTAATCGCGTGCTTTGTCAAATCTGCAGTATTATAATACAATTGAGAACGATTTCCATCTTTATTCGATTACTTCTTTTTTTTTTTTTTTCTTTCTCACATTTTTCGCACGCATTTCTTTTCATCGACGAAACTTTCGTCCATCTCTCTTCGTTCCCGAGCTTTAACGTATACGCGTATCTCTACACGTGTAAAATGCCCCGAGCCACTACGTGTAATATCATAATGGAGAATCATAAAGCCTTACAGGTTATATATTCAATGGGCTGCACATGCTGAATCATAAATCAGGTTTTGGAGGGTCCGGAAAATTCATTTTTTTTTTTTTCTCTCAAGTTTCGCCGTACCAGAGATGTTACTTAAAAATTGATAGGGGTTTGAAAAGTTCTTGGATATACATATATTATAGAAAGAATAGGAAGAAGTAAAATATATCCAATTGTACTTACCTGTCGAGACTCATGAGGACGAGGGTATAGACGCTGGCGCAGGCTGTCACGATAATCAAGTACTGGACGCACTTGCACCATACGTTTCCAAATGGCCAAAATGGCATCACGAAATCAGTAGCCGTGAAGGGTATGCAGAAGATGACGAAAAGAAGATCGGCTATCGCGAGATTGATGATCAGGAGATTGGTAGTCGATCGCATTCCTGGATTGGCTGCGACGACTACCACCACCAGGGAATTACCGACCAGACCGAGGATCCCGATGACGCCGAAAAGTAGGGGTACCACCACCGAGACAATTTTCTGTAGCTGATCGTCAAACTCAAAACCAAATTCTTCGGAGCCGCTGTTGTTGTAAGTGCACACGGTGCCATTGGACACGTTGCAAACGGCTACCATTTTGAATACTTTTCAAATATATCCTTTTAGTTCAGCCGATTTCGAATCGTCGAGCTTTCGCTCTTTTTTTCCTGACCTTAAACCGAACTCTTAACAGAGTCCGGTTTATGCTCATTAAAGCTTTTTTTTCTTCAAATTTGGCTTTTATGCTTTCTTTCTTCTTTTGGCCTTTTCTTCGTCCTCCTTCTTCACCTTCTCCTTATAGCTAATCTTCTTACTGCTTTCGGAAGTCGGGACAAAATTGTCCAATAACTTCCCTGCTACTCGTCTTCTGGCAAAGTTGAACTGGGATGATCTTTTTTTTTTTTAAAAAAAAAGAAAGAAAGCGCTCTGACTCCAGCACTCACGAACTCTTTACTTAGGATGTCGAATTATGTGATATCTGGAAAAATATTATCCGACGTTTTATGAGAGTTTAAGGATCCCGTTTTACGCGAGACCGTGAACGCCCGTCGCTCTGAGCTTAAGAGCTTTTCCGACTTGTTCCTACAGACATTTAGATCGCGTTTCGTTATTACGTTAAATTCTGATATCAGCATAGGATCTCATCCATCCTATCCATGAGAGGTCTTTTCAGCCTCATTAAGGTCAATGGAATTGTTTGGATTAGATTTAAGCATATCAAAAGTCGCTATATTGAAAAGCTCCTTTAGTACATATGTATATATATATATTTCTCTAGGAGATCGTCTATCTGCTACAGTCGAGTGCTAAGAATTTCCACTAGACAAGATAACACTACTTTTCATCCTCAAGCACTTCGATGCTGATTCAATTTCTTATGAAAATAATTCAAACGTCAATGGTCCATTGAATTTATAACTGACGGCTAAACGAATCTCCGTCGTACGTCATTTTATAATGACTCATCCTGGATTTATTACACTTTCAAATGTGGCAATACCACGCACAGCGTGAGTTCGGTTCTAATTAATGGCCGACATATCTGATACGCGTAGCACGTTCGGATTCTGCGAAAGAAAATTGAAACAATTTTTTGTTTCTCTTTGGAATCCGATACAACGATTTTCACGTAGGTGATCGTATACTTTTTTTTTTGTCGCCATACTAAAAATTACCTTTTTTCTTTCTTGCCTGACACGAAAATATTCTTAACGCAGTTTCATACGAAAAGTGATGGTCGTCTTACGAGAAAGCAACAAAAAAAAAAAATAAAAATTCTAACGAATTTATTATCCTCGTAAACGTACGGAGAATATACGGATTACATTTAAGAGTTTCAACGTTCTTATGATATTTTTATGTAATTTTGAATTTTTCTTTTTTCTTTTTTATGAATTGTCTTAGCGGAGCAATACGGACTGGTTATCTTTATCGTTAAGCTTCGACAAACTTGATTTTCATTGTAGCAGGAACGCTGCTGAAATAACTATACCGGTATGGCATTAGGGCGAATGGTTATTTAAATATTAATGAAGAGTGAATATACTTAATGGCCCACGGTTGAGTTTGATAAGTATCGAAATTCTAATGCAGCACATTTGATCGTTTATGTATATAGGCTATCTGATGATAGTTGGAACGGGAAAAGATATTCTAGAAAAATGGAGAAAAGGGATTTTCATTGAAATCAATTATTTTATGCAATATCGAAACGAGGCACGGCGTTAAATATTGCTTTAAAATTTAAGGATTGCTGACCGACACGCCAATTAGAGATCTGTAATATTATAACCTGCAGTCGTGCAAGATTCACGAAAATTGTCAAAATGATTTATCGACCCTGATAGCGCAGGGGTTTGATTATTGTCATTATCAGGCGTATCCTATATAGATCTTTTTCCATAGGTGTACATGAATTAAGTAATTTATCCTTGATAATACATGATTTAATAATTGATCGTGAATGTATGTAAACTCACGTTGAGATATCGCCAATGGTAGATGCCTAATCCATCATATCATTGGAATCGAAGGAATCCTGATAATGGCACATTTTATTTCCTTTCTTCCCCCGTCGAGATCGAAGCTTTCGCGAAACTTGTAAATTTCCTTTGTTTTTTTTTGTTGTTCCTCGTTACTTTCTTCGATTCGTACAGCACTCGTGCGAATACACGTTGAGAACTAGGCAATACATGTTTGCGACGAGTTTTCGAAATATCATAAAATAATAGACATGATAATCGTATGGTATAGGAAGAATAAAATAAATTTTGAATTTTTCTTTAAAATAAAAAAATAAATGGATGTAAGTTTCTGTCACACTTTGGATTTTTTCTTTTTAATTTAACTCGAAAGCACCTCCGATGGAGAATTCAGACGATCGAATGAGATCCGTTCGCGAGAATGAAAATTTTTCAAAGTTTTATGGCGATCCTGTCACGTGCCTTGAGAACTGTCTTATAACCAGGATCCTTCCGTTAAAGCGTCGTCGACGATGGGTACGACGCGACTGTCTACCACCTCGGTGTACCAAGTAGCGAAATAAAGTTTCCGATCCTGAATCCTCGAGTCTATGCATGCGCTACGCGCGCGTAGATGACGCGTGCTTTACTCTCGAATCGGCTCTGGCAACTGCGAGATGCGTTAGAGTCCAAATTGTCCGAGTGGATAAGGCAGCGTTCTAATCGGACAAAAGCTGATAAGTGTGCACCACGATACGAAAGCATACAGATAAGGTTGCCATTCGCTACGAAGTTTTCAGTGAAGCTTTTATCGTAGGAGGAAAAGCAGTCGGTAAAAAAATATCCGCCGATAAGGTAGAAACCAAAAAGCTTTTTTTTATTTGTTGACCCGTTGAGTTTATAAAAAAGCTCAGTACCGTCGGTAATAATGACCCGTTTTTTAATTGCCACGTATCATTCAAGCGGCTTATCGAACCATCTAATTTGACGGATGACAACTTTATTTAATGTTTAATTTATAAATGTAGAAAAAAAAAAGTCGGATTATTTATCTGCTTGCCAACTGATCCTAATATAATAACTGTATCTGCATATGAGAATTTTAATCAAGTCGTATTTATTTGCTATAATAAGGTACTCTACAAGTGGATTAAAATTCGATCAATAGAACAGCATCCCATTGATCGTTATCGCGATACTCATCTCAAGAGATAAACAAGCTGTAAGCTCAATTACCAATAGTTGCAAATAAATCGATAGCAAACGTGTAAATTCTAACACGTAATAAACCTAGAAATTCATACGCACGAGGATACAATACCGTAAAACACGGTATCTTCGATGTTTTCATAAAAATCTACGCAACCCTTCGAAAGATTCACTTTCTTTAGTAAAAATCCAAGGAAAATCCATCGAACCAATAAAGAGCCCTGAACAAAAAGCTTTCGATCGTGCGGCCGATGTCCATTAAAATAACACAATTTATAAAGAGCCCGAGTGGATCCTGAGTCAGGAGGGGAAGCTTTTGTGAAGTAGTCACCTCCGTTAAAATCGGGCTGAAAGTCGGCCAATAGAAAGAAGAGGGTAGTTTTCGATAGGTCTCCGATCGAGGTACTCAGCGGGGGTCGATAAATCGGTTGGAGTATAAAGCTTCATGTGAGGGGGTGGATCTAAAAAATAGTGTGTGTACATGTTCGTGAACGACTATATGTTTATCCGTACAGAGTCAAGCGAGAGGGTAGTAGTACGCCAAGGGATGAAACTCTGTAGAGAAGTGTGGGACAAAGGGTGGAATTGCCGATTGGGAAAATCAAGTTAGAGGTTAGGTGCCGGACAGTGAATTGGATTTTCTGTGCATTGATTGAAAGTGATATTTTATTGGACATTGAACAATGGCCGCCAGTATCGTGCCAACACCTGATTACTGTAAAACCGCACACCTCTATCAAAGTAGCGATACCGATGGTTTTCAACCCCTCCGCCCTTTCCAACTCGCCCCTCATTGTCAGGATTACCCTTAACAATTATTAATTCTTCACCGATTTCATAACCGGTTTCTCGTGAACACAAGGGGCAAAGAATATGAATTACTATGACCGTTCTGCATCCTTGGTAAAAGGACCAAGTGAAAATTACGAAAAAAAAAAAATAAAAATAAGGGATGAAATGAGAATGAGTGACGTAACGGTATGACACGCATAAACCTTGGACATTTGTTTCACGTATTGCCGAAAGCTCACTGTGCAGCGTAACGTTTTCCAACCCCTGCTTTATCTTCCTGTTCTCGAAGGAGGCCCACAGGTGCCATAAAAAGACTCCACCGGCATCCTGTTTTCCGACCTCCCCGATGGCCCCTCCGACTTCGCTCACCTACTACACGATCTATTTTTGTCCTCGGCCATTTTGCCCCAAGCTTTTACGGTCCACGACTTCGACCGTAAAACATTGACGATCGACTGGGGCACCGTAGTTCCCCACTTTGCTACGTCCTAACATAAATTTCGTGCCATTAACGTGTTTTCTCTCTATAACGCACACTTAACGCCCGACGCTTCGTTCCTTCTGCTTGATACTTTCAGCATCTTTCTTTTGCACGCGAGAGAAATCAGAACGAGCACGGAAGCATCGAAGTACGGAGAGTACTCTCTCTCTCTCTCTCTATGTATTACCATTTAAGAGATCAATCAGCCGCTCCGAAGCTTCGACTTCTCGGAGGGGTGAAAGGTCACTCTCGTATTACACTGAAGAATCTTTCGATTTTCCTTCGTCCTTCTTTTTATCTTTCATCTTCGTCACGACTTTTTTTTCCGCTGATTTAGAACAAAGGGGAAAAAAATGAATCCAGAAGATAAGCCATTAATCCAAAAAGCCCTGCAGGCTGTATTATCAGCGTCGGGGGGGGGGGGATTCCCCTTCATAAATCGTTAGGATTCGCGGCTGACCGAAAGGACGAATCGAGTTTGAGGGTTGTAGGTGGTTACGTTAAACTTTTGAGAGTCGTCTAAGAGGCCAGGGTGGGCAGGGGGGTGTGCTGCCTCGCCTTGCGCCTCAGTTCCATTTATGGGTTTATTTAAGTTCAACAACTTGTTGGTGATTGTTGGGATTCTGAAGCGTCGCGACGGTTCCTTAGCGCCCTCTCTACTAGTGGCTTCGGAGGAGTAGCTGCTGATTGTATGAGAATTTCGAAAGAAAATAAATAATTCTTCGAAAAGATATTAGTCTTCGACGTTCATGAATTACGTAATATTTTTTTTTCGCGTACCGTGCAGCATTTTTTTACCCCCACCTGGTTCCCTACACTTTCGCTCTTAAGGCCGTTCACGGGTAATATATTATCGCGACGGGCAATTATTATTAATTATCGGACCGTGACGGGGGTTTATGCCTTTTTTTTTTCTGCTGAGGTAAGAAAATATGGAGCAACAGTCATGGGCGGGGAGGGGGAGGTTTTCCTCCTTACTGAATTTATATCTAGAACCGTAAATAATCTAACTGTCGTCATTTCTTTTTCTTTTTTCTTTCTTATTACCAGTCGTAACTTCCGGCCTGAACTGTAGCAGTAAAAACCAAAGTAAGGCAGTTGTTACTGGCACGGCGATACCCAATAGTCAATAACATCGATATTACCAATTGGATCGTGCACGTGATTACGTCATTTCGATACATTTGTGAGACACTTTATACGTAAATTGTATACATATCTATATCTGTACTTATCTGCTATCCCGGAGCATCCTCTTGTCATGGTAAGCTAATCAAGTATGGCAATTTTCTTTAGTAAATATCCAAAAATTCTATATTTTCCATAAAATGTGGAAAAGAAAGAATATCGATCGCTTGAAATTGCAAATTCGAGTAATTAACTCAGTACGTCGCACGTTGCTATATTAAATAACATCGTTCCTTGCTAAAGCCGCTATTTTCGCATCTGTCATTGTCCGGTGTTAAGTATAAGCTCGCAAGCTTAAGTTCGTAAGCCGATGAAACGTAAAATGTACTTGCAAAATAGTGAAGCGATAAACTGACGGTTCTACCGTGAGAATAGACTTAAATCCCATTCTAAAGCTCAACGTCGCTCCAACGTCCCAGACTGTAATATATATTTATAGAATACACCAGCATTTATCATAGTGCCATTCCATCCCATGGTCAATATGGTCAAGCTTAATCCATATTGGATTCGAAAATCCTGTCTACGATCAAAGCGCGCTCAACCCGTTCATTTATAATTTAGCAATACCTGAAAGCATCCGTCTACTAACGCCATTTTATTTCCTCAAGTTGTAAATGGCATAATACGTGGAAAACACAGCGTCGGGAACGGCTTTTTAGGATTCCGATTGATTTCCGTATCAATTTTATTATGGCTGTATGCTTACCCGGCAAAATGTACCAAGTAACGAAGACATAACAACGCCATGTTGCCGTTGAATCGAGACTCTTTCAGTGCATACGTGTTATTGTGTGTATTCGGAAGATGGCACCCACGGGTATGATTAATTTTCGAGATATAAGTTTATTCATTAATTAAATAATTAATTAGTTGTATGTCACCTGAGGGGACACTGAGGATGTACCAGAATATATATATATATTATGAATATTGAATACGTTGGGATTTTCTAGACTGAATTAGTTGTTTTCAGTGTTTCCTGACGGAGTCGAGGATCGTCTGAGTGAGGACTTGCTGTGCAATGTTCTTCACGAATCCTGTTAGCTGATCTCGAATTCCTGGTTTTTTTGGAGGTGGTGGCGGTGGTGGTGGATGCTGATAGCTAGGATAATTTTGATTGTAGTATCCACCGCCGTATTGATTGTTCCCATAAGGTCCTTGTCCGCCAGGTGGATAACCAGAGGGTGCACCAGGATATCCTGATGGTGATCCGGGATATCCTGTTGCTGGTCCAGGATAACCGGATTGAGGTGATGGATAACCTGCGTTTACCGAGCCTGCTGATGTTCTTCGCATTTGAGGCTCTCCGCCTGGATATCCTGTTCCAGGATAGCCTGAAGATCCTGAGCTAGGATATCCAGACGAGCCCGAACTAGGATAACCTGAAGATCCTGAGCTAGGATATCCAGACGAGCCCGAACTAGGATAACCTGAAGATCCTGAGCTAGGATAACCTGAAGAGCCGGAACTAGGATATCCTGAATTTACAGAACTAGACTGTGTTCTTCTTGCTGGTCCATCAGGATTACTCGAAAATCCAGAAGAGGGATAACCAGAATTCGTTGGATACCCGGAAGAGCTTGTACTAGGATAACCAGACCCAGCAGGATATCCGGAAGAGCTGCTTCTAGACGGACCGGATGGATATCCGGAAGAGCTACCTGAAGGATAACCCGAAGAACTACTGGAAGGATATCCAGAATTCGATGGATAACCAGACGATCCCGAACTAGGATATCCGGAGTAACTTGTTCTAGACCCAGTACTGGAGGAGCCACTAGAAGGATAACCCGAACCGGATGAATATCCAGAACCAGCCGAGGATCCTGAACTTCCGCTGGATGCAGCTTCAGCGTCGCTGACACTCTGCCTCCTAGACATGTCCTTTATACCTCCACCATCATTCTCTGCAAACATTTCGTACACTACTTCCTAATTATTAAAAACTTACAGTTCATCAGGTTCACCCGACGCATGCCATGCCGAGTCCAACACCGTTGACCTCGTCGAGCTTATTCAGGTCATCCGAGTTCATCCACTTCATCTATGTATGTACATCCGGCATCTCATCCCTTAGATTTCCTAAGGGCTCTCATGCCGGTAGCCAACCGGATGATACCAAGCATTTCTCCATCCTCATGCTGCTCATACCAAACCTCGAGAAGCTCATTTTCATCTCGCGTCAATCCCATTAAGATACATTAATTAATATATCGACATGCAATCTTGCTCGCGTATTCCTCAAGTAGAAACAGACATACCGGTTTACAGACACATCTGAAGTTCTCAGCAGTCCTTTTTAATGGCGATGAGGAGCACGTGAATTAATTACATGAAAATATTATCACAATAGATCATTAAATAGCGAGCGATAACAGATTAAATAAGTGATAAGCGTTTTACACTATTTGGTGTTCAGAAAGCTCATTATATTTGGTCTATGCGTGTTAATGGTACGTCTTAGGTACCGCGTTATGGAAGGTACATTAATGACAAAGGCACATTCGTTACGAGAGAAAACGAAGTGGTTTCCTCTCGGTGGCACCTTGATGTTGTGAAACGAGTATTATCGATACAATTAGGCGTAATAGCCATAATCCAAAATGGAGGATATACATTGTCTTTGCGTAACAATAGAGGACGAGTATAATTAAGGTAATAAAAATGTCAAGGATTCTCCATTCGGCAACATCTCCAAGATCGTACGACGGGCGAGTAACCCTCTTGTCTCGTTAAAGGAATATCCGGTTATCTCTTGAATAATAATTTTCGAAAAAAGGATAATTCGAAGTTATGGCACCTATATTATCCTTACGATCAATCCTTCGTTACCACGTCGAATTTCGTTTAACCGGAAAATGTCCAAATTCTATTGCCTTTGTTGTCGGTCGAAGTGTGGGTCGTGTGGTAGTCTTTTCCTGAATTGAGACCGGAAGATGAGGATCCGCCGTTGGCCCTATCACGTCCACCGGAAGTCCTTCCTGTAGAACCACCACCACCACCTCCAAAGAGACGACGCCAGATAGAGTTCCTACCAATGCTGTTCCTGTTGCCGCTCTGTCCGGATTGACGACCACCACTGCCTCCATATGACCTTGGTGGAGGCGTAGGTGGAGGTGGAGTAGGTCGGGTCACTGGTACAGGTCGTACCCGAGATCTAGGTCTTCCTCTAGGTGGTGCTGTTAACGGTACATTAACCTAACCTAACTCATGTGTTCTCGATATTCTTTTTTCCAATAAAAAATAAAGAAAGCAGGACATCACCAAAAAAAAAAAAAAAATGGAATTTCCAACAATTTCGTAAAGTCAAACTCAAATTTGACAATTCTCAAAGACCAAGGTACTTGTCTCTCGGTCAAGATTCGTTACGTCGAATTTACGAATTTCTGTACGCACTTCTTTCGAAAATACGAGACATCGCAATCTGACCTCAAAAAGCCTCATTACACGAATCGTCTTTGGGCTACTGCGCAGTTACGCAAGTTCTTGCGGTCCAGCCGCAAGATAACGACGCCACGTCAAAAGTTCAAATTGATAAGATCGGCGCCACTACAGCAACGTACAGTTTCTGCTTATTCTCAATGTCCTTGTTAAATGGGAATCGCAGGTTGCAGACTTTCATGGAAAAGTTGGATACTGGGATAAATACAGAACAAGCGTAAAGACGTCTTCTACTTTCTTCGCCTTCTTCCACCCATGCAATCAGTATTGCCATACTTCTTCAAAATTGCCTCTAAAACGCTTCCCTCGAACGTTAAACTGGATTTTGACGAAAGATAACGAAAGTGACTAAACGCGATCGCACTACTGACCCGCCGGTGTAAAAGTAGAACGTTATACGTCTAGATTGACGGCTTCGGCGCAGAGCTACATATATTACAGACACAAAATATACAACTGTAGCTGGAAAACAGGAGTAACGATAATTACAAGTAAATATTGCACAGTATAAACGTATTTTTTTTTCGTACACAGAGCAAAAGCACTGAACGCTGAACTCGAATAGGAACGGCTGCTTGGACAATTTATCCCAGGTGAGATAACTCTATTCACGACGCTCGTGTAACACCTGGAGAATTGATTTATCTTGTTCGATTCTATTTTTAGTTGGAAAATACGATTTTTATCTTGTTCCGCTTCGACATTTTTTTTCCTCTCTTTTCCCATTACCAATTCTAAAGAACGAATTTGGACCCAGGATGCCGTTAGGACGAAGATAGGATATCTCCTATCTCAAACGTTCACACAGGCATACAAAATTTTTCAGCTCATTCAATCGTTATCTCCTTATTAAACCCCGTCTGCTGTCATTTAAGCTCGGCAGTGCCTACAATTGCACGCTGATAACACTGCGGTCAATTACACTCTAGATCCGAAGTCTCTTGAGTGTCACGTTAAAAAAAACAAAAAGTCGATCAGCACATATATCGGAGAGGATCAAAATTAATAAATTTTTACGAAACAAATTAAATATATATTTTAAATAAATTAAATATCTTCTTTTTTTTTACCAAGATATGCATATATCGACACGCGACCATATATATTCGTCGATACACGAACAGTGTGACACTCAAGAGGGCTTAGGGACGAGTTATCACGACAGAATGGAATCCTGATGATCGATAGAAAATTTTTCGAGAAATGACGCGACGACGATAACTTCATAAAGCGAATCACGAATGATAATTCACGAAAATGGACACGAGGGTGCAAAGTAGAAGAGACGTCAGTGATAATCCAGACGTCACAGCCTGCGCATGGCTCTTACGATAACCCGAATTCAAATTGTAATTGTGACCACGATTAGAGTAGGGATAATTCTGATAACCAGGATACTGTCCCGTGGGATATCTCTGTCCGTAGCTACCGGGATACTGTTGCTGTGGATATCCAGATTGCTGAGGATAACCAGGATAACCGTTCTGCTGAGGATAACCAGACTGCGATTGAGACGGGTACGAAGACTGCGGATAATTAGCTTGACCAGGAACCGGCATGCGATTCTGAGTTGGATAAGGAGGATAACCAGGATTCGTTCGGCTAGGATTGCTGGATCCTTGTCCTGGAGGATAAGCTGGATATCCTGGCGCACTGTTGGAGGAACTGGGATTGTAACCAGTGTTGCTGCTCGAGCTTCCGGTGCCGCTTCCAGGGTACGGTGGGTATCCCAAGTTCGTCGCGGAATTAACAGGATAACCGTGTCCTTGCTGGGGTGGCGCGGGTGGCGCGTTAGCGTTTGCGTAAGGATTTGTATTGGCATTCACATTCGCATTTGTATTCGAGGATTGTGAACCTCGTTCGGCTGCGTTTCCATCGGCGCCATTACTTCTGTGACCATTCACGGTATCCACTCCTGCCGATTCGTATCCTGCAAAATGCCGTTCACAGCTCCCTGTCAATCGTCGCCATACCATGCCCACAAGTACAAATTGTCGTCACATTACAAACTTTCCTTTTCTTTTTCTTTCCACATCTCATTCAGTCGGATATATATCTATCAGGATGTCGAAGTGCACTACCCTTTGTGCCTGTGTAATTTTTTTTTTTGTGTTCTGAGTAAAGGAGTCACTTTCTTTCACGCGTAACGTCACATGGCGCTGTCTTGCATAAAGTGCACCAGTGGCTCGTGGGTTAGATACACGTTTTACATATCATCGTCTACATAACGACGTTTATATTATCTATAGCGTTAAGCGTGCAAACTTTCATAATTTGCGTACGTGCAAAATGCGTACGGAGTGCAACGAACTTCCGGTTCTCCAAGCATAATCATAATTATCACACAGGGTAGCTATAGGACGAGAGGGCGAGGAGGGAAGCGTGGAACTACGTAGAAGTCGATAGGAGAAACGTAGTGAAACGGGTGTAGGTACGTGTTTCTAAATATTTGCGAATTAGAATGTAGTTATTGAATTCTGATAATCGATTTATCGATTATCCATATGCGTATCTGTTTTTATTGAAATCGTCGATACTGTTTTTCTACGTTTCTAGATTTTTCAGTAAATTTCAAATTCATTCACTCTTTGCTTGTGTACGAAATAGACTGCTGGGATTCATTTTTCACGAATATTTATTCCCTTAATTAATACCGGAACTGGAAAGCCAACCTCTTCGCTAACCCTTTCATCCCTTATCCACACACAGTGTATTCCCGTGACTTTCGAATTTACATTTCATCGCGATTTACTAGTTATCTATTGATTTTCATGCATATCATCTGTACAAAATTCTATAACAGTAAATGCACTTGTTGCAAAGAAAATGCTTCGAAAAACATTTTTTTTTTTTTTTTCTGTAATCATTCATACGTTTTATTCAATGTCAATATTATGGATCGAGGATGCCGGGAACGCGATAGAACAAGATATTAAGGTACAGTAGCGTGCGTTGAAATTAAAGAAAAGAAAATTCCTAAAGATACCAAAGAGATAAGAGGAGCATGCGGATGTAATTTCCCAGAATAAGGATACCACCACCAGGATACGAATAACAGTCATGGCATGTACCAGCCACTTTAATTGCGTTGTCAAAAATACGGGATCGATACTAAAAAAAAAACAATCTTATAATCGAGTTTACCGATAAACTGAACGTTCTTTCATTTTCCCTAAAAATTAAGCTTTTTCTTTTAATTCGTTCTGTATCCATCCCATACCTTATATAGATATTTATATATATGTATATATATACATATGGCTGTATAAGAGGATTCATAAAAACGAAATTTTGTGCGCGTACTCGCACCGTATTGAAAGTTTGAAAAAGAAAGTAAAAGCAATTTCGTTCGATGGCATGCACAGCAGAGTGCGTGAAACATTGAGAAAAGGCAGAAGTGTTCGCGAAGTCAAATAAATGAATGAGACAAGAATAACAAGTGAATTGTCCCATTGTGAAAAAAAAGAAACATTTTTTTTTTTAATCCGGGTAACGATTAATACGTCATTTCCGGTAATAAATAAATATGTCAAAAACCTTTTTATTATATACAATCGACACTTACCTAGATCCGGTACGGTGTTGACACATGTAGGTAAGCCATTTTGCGTCTTGCAATACTGCCCACCGGGACAGACCATAGTTTGACAGTTTTGCTCTGCAAGGTAACAGCATTATAAGATAAAAATAACTTCACTCTAATTATCATATTCATTAATTATTGACATTCCTTCCAAATACTTACGGCCAGATTCGGATGACCTCTTGCAAGATGGATAACGTCCGCATTCACGAGTGTATCCATTACATTCGTCTTCAAGCATAACGCAGACCTCATTGCTGAGACATCCAATGTCATTGCAGGTTCTGCCATATTCTAAAAAAAAAGAATAAAATCGTTTAAACAATCCATATCTATAAATAATTTACAAATTCGTACGATATCATTGAAAATAATAGCATTGAACAAGTTTCTTAAACCCGCCGACCCTGACTCGGGTCAAAGGACTACCATAAGTAGCAAATCTTCAAGATCATGAGAAATCGTCCTTGACAATAATTTCTCTCTCTCTCTGATGCAATCCCGAAGGACCTGAGCCCACGCATTACCAAATTGGGTAAAAGAGGTATGGAATTTGCATTATGCCTTTGCAAATGCCCAAACAACGTATCCAAATCAAGTGTGATTGAAAGGAATAAAAGGTATCCCAATGTCCAATAAAATATATAAGGTCGATAATACAAGACGACTTCGAGTATTCCTGGATACATTGCTCGCAGCAATAAACTTCCTTGACTTCTAGAACGGAGACAGGGAACGATGAGAGATGTCGAGGGATGCTACTCTTATTTTTTTTATCTCTTCATCTCTTTATATCGCATCGTTGACCTCACGGCGTGACGTAGATATAAATATAGCCGTCCAGTTAGCCACGTTATATAAGGGCGACCCTAAAAATAATTAAGTCGATCGAAGCTCAGTAATATACCAGGATACGTTTACTCCCTAGAAAACGACCTAACCTCATAATGCACTAATCGTAATTCTATTTGATCATCCCCGCGATATAAACTCATCAATTTTCAATTATCGACGCCACTGCATTGACCACCGCACCCAACCGTTCAGCGTCGTTGTTACTGACGTCATTGTCGTCGCCGTCATTCCACTGTCGTCATCCCTTTTATAACGGTAGAACCCCTTTACCATTTCTTTTTTCTCTCTGTCCTCTTGGCAACACTCTTATTATCCCTCAAGAGGTGTGGCTAATGAATACAACAATTAGGTACCTACTTATATAGCGGAGTAGGTACTTGCATGAATGGTAGTTAAGTAACTAAGTAAGTGTACGTACCAGCTCGAGATACAAATGAAAAAGGCACCCTTGCTTAACACCCTGAACGCCATGTTTTTTGGTCACTGGTGACCGGTTCTCTCAGATTTAAGAAAAAAAAAAAATGTAGGAAATTCAATCGATAACTTACTATGCCCTCGAGACACACGAGCGATCGAGAAGAGAAATTTTGAATTCGTGATAAGTTTGTATCATTCGATCGTATTACGTAATATTTCGTCGAGGTGCGAATCTAATGGCAAAAATTTTGATTCTACGTAAATGGGAGCAGACGAGCGAATTCAGGTCTGGCATTCAGCGTGTTAAGTCTAGGACAAAGTAATCTAGTACTGACGCTGATTAATGTTTGCATTTAAAAGCTCATCTTAATATTCGAATTAAATTCCATGGAGATGAAAAATATGTTTCATTGAGATCGTCATCGAGGAAGAATTGTTACATGCTGTTGCGCAATGATAATTATACCACATGGATAATGAAAATTATCAGTGGACGTAGCGTGTGTTGTACCGTGATAGGTATTGGTAGTGCGCAGTCATAGAGAACAGGATATTTCATTTTTTTTGTACAATGAATAAATAATAGATGATTTTCTATAGGTATTATAGTGATAAATAATGGAGTTCGTTGAAGAAAAGACTTAGAAGTTTCCTTGTTGTTTAGCCCATTCGTAAGCTTGTGATAACGACGTGTTTTTATCACATTAACGCGTCATTACGCGGTTTTCTCGCTATTATGTATTCCGTTGAGAATTTCTGTCGGCGTTATATTCATCGGAGAATTTCACGAACAATCTAAAGCGATCGAGTCATTTGTCGACCTTTAGGAAATTCGAATTTGAATTTGTGAACGTTTTCGAATGCGCCGATGAGATTGATTGGGCCTCGTGAAATTGGCAAGTAACTTAAGACGAAAATCGACTTTTCTCTGGATATGAGATATCATGGGAAAACTTACTGGAGTAGGGAGCGGCGCCAGCCAAGAAAACAAACAGGAATAGCGTCCCGACGCTACCCAGCGTCGTAGAGAACATCTGCAAATTAAAATAAAAAGGGAGTTAAAGATGATAATTTCACGAAAGTGCGTTTAACCGGTATCCAGTTAAATTTCACTTAAAATAATTCTTATAAAATGATAAAAGTAGTGTAAAAGCCAACACTATAAAAGTTAGGATTTAATAATAATAAAGTGGAGGCTATCGAAGTATGTAGCATTCAAGAAAAGGTCATCGAGTCCAATGATTTCCGGGGAGAATTGAAATCGTTATGACAACTCGAGAGCAATGACGACTGAATAACGATTAATCATATTTCTGCCAGTATTACGTTACTGAGAATTTACCATTAATACTTTAAGCCTGATTCATAATTAGCCGCGATACTCGCAACGAGAAGACTATAACGACCGTGTGAAAATATATGACACATAGATACACGGTCGCTGAATGGGATTCATAAAAAAAAAAAACATTTCACGAAATTCCCGACGCTATAAATAAGAATGATGGTGAATACCGTCCAGCACGTAATCAAAAAAAGAAACATGCAGTCCGCAATATCTCTGCACAAACAACTATTGAATAATAAAATTCTAAATAGCAAAGAACACACCATTCGAAAAGTCAATAATAGAAATCCAAGGCTGTCAAAAGTATCGAGAAAATGTATAAACACTAAAACAATTCGATTAACAAAACTGGAACACGACAGATAAAGGACCCGTGACAATCTAGATACGTTACTGGCAGATCGCAAAACAGGACGGTTCGGCGTCGCGACGCTGTGGCGTAAACATTACGAGAACTGCGAAGAAGTGAAAGGCTCGAATAATTCCCTAGGAAATAGCGATTCACTCGTACCGAATATAGACTCAATGTATTATTGAACGGTGCTAACAAGTCGTCAAAATGGTTGACGCATTCCGTGACAGCGAGTGTTAAATTGTAGCTTAAAGAATATCTAGCTAACGATTAGCAGTTACGTACCTTAGCGTCTGAGCGATGATCTATCCTTCACCAAAGTTACTGTGACACTGAGGCAGCTGGTGAAATTCAGCATGGCTACCGAGAGGCCTGTGCGTATGTAGCCAGGAGGGAGAGGGAAGGTCACGGTTTCTCGATGGAGGAACGAGGAGACTAGCGACTGCAAAGTATGAGAGAAAGAGAGAACGAGAGTGAGAGAAAGAAAGATGGAGGCTGTGAGTACGAGAGAGTATGAGGGAACTACGTCACGAAGATCGTGTCTATAGTTTGTTATAAGCTACCGAGAGGAAATACGGACTATGGAGCCACGCGAATGGTTACGCTATAGTATATGCTGTGAGGGGGATATGGATATGTGTTGTGTGATATACGAATACGTGCATTGGTGATGGAGTGGTAAGTGCTTTGTAGAAATGGCTTTTATGAACTTGAAGAGGGATTGCTATTTTAGTAGGGAGAGACAGAGAGAGGAATATGATATGGAGAAGGTCGCCTACGGATGTTAAAATGTCAATGGAGGAGAGGAATCTGGAAAAAGAGTAAGCGAGGAAGAGAGAGAGAGAGAGATAGGGTGGGAGAGGATGCTATGAGATTTTTCGGGAACTGTCTGGGATTTTTGTAATTAACAGTTTTGAAATTTACAATATATTCGCTCTTGGGATATTCCTAGGGAATTCTACTAGTGCGACATCTGCATTGCGCTTTCTAGAAGCTGCTGCGTCATACCTTAATGACGTTTGTGTACCACTCGTGACGTCAGGTTTTGTAAATGTGTCATCGTATGACGAGAGGATGGATGGTTTTAAAGAGACCCAAGATGGCTAATATTGACGTACAGTAAGACTATAAAGATCGACGGTAATCCATACATATCGCAACTTCGTTATAATTAGATGTAGGAGCGCCGGTTATGCCGGACGATTTAAGATCGATGCTCAGGAACGACGCGACGTCTGGTAAGTGGCGTCTTGTTACTACGTACGAATATGCAAATTGTCGATTTCGTCAGTCGAAACTTGATTCCAAACGGAATTGCAGTCAGCTTATTTTTTGTTTACTTATTTATTGCATTGAATTTTTGTATATTACATAAATGTAAACGTAATACAAGTGCATACGTGGTATAGGGTACAGTGAGTTTTTGAATTTAAGGGAAGAAAAAAGTGCATAGACTATAACAGATTGTAGGTATATTCAGACATAGGCGTCGCGACGGCCAGGAAGTCCTACGTTCTCCTCGCCTTCTCGCTTTAGGTAGGTTTACGTAAATTCATGTGCTTTTTATTCAAGGGATGAAAGCATCCCGCTACGTCGGTGCGTTTAATGGCGGAATAGCCAGGAGCTTTGGTTCCGTCTTGTGACGGGAGGTACAAGAAGCAACAAATGACTTTGTACGTCTCAGAAACACCATAAAGTTCGAGGGGATCGTTCTACATGTTTTTAGTAGGTTTGAGTAAGAAGAAACACTTTGCGGAAACTGCTGCTAATCCGCAGGAACCGGAGACGATTAAAAAATGATGTCAAAGTCTTGTGATGGTAGGACTGCTAGGAAATTGTTAGATGCAGGTTGAAATGTTGACAGGGTAATCTCGAGTTGTTCTTATACATTCTGGGGAACCTGGTATAACAGTATCCTGACCAGGACAAAGGAGGAAGATAGTCAGGACGACGTCTTGTGATATATCGTCGGGCGTCGCTGTGGAGTATGGGAAGCGACGCCAAAGGGTATTCTCCAATACGAAAGGAACTACCTAGGGAATTGCTTGAGAGTCCCCATTTTCTTTTTAATAAAAGGATAACCAAGAACGGATCGGAAATTGACCGGGACATCGATATATGGATCGACGTCGCGACGCTTTTGTACGTCCAATACAAAGACCCCCCTAGTTCAGAAATTGTATTCTGCCGTGAAGTACCTATCAAAGGAATCTTCACCGTCGGTAACCTGACTGTGGCGGTAGTTTCCGGCCTATGGAATTTTCGTTACCGACCGAGTCAAATATCCATAGTCATTGGGTCACCTCAGAAAGCCAAGAGAAACGAGCAAGTATAGAAGGAAGCATGCGCGCAGGCGCTTAGTTGGATGGAAACGAGTTGCAGGCGCGCAGGGAGCGTCTAGGCGCCATCGGCGCTGCGACGCCTGCTATAACAGCGGTTCGCGGCAGGCGCCAGGATGAGGAGAGAGGGATGACGGCGCTGTGACGGGCGTCGACCGCAGCCAGCGTCGTCAGTCGTATTCATTGCCGCGACCGGGCAGCGTCTGCGTATCCCGTGTCCTAAACTACAATACTTTCACACCTTATCTGTCGCAAGATCGCATTCATTCTTTACGTTGAGGATACATTTTAAGACCTTTCGACTTTAAGCTTTTGATATACGGCCAGAAAACTATTATTCGGCTTGGAGAACTTTGGTGATCTGGTTTATGCGCGCACCAAGAGAAACAAGCGGCACGCGAACGATGAATCAAAGCGACGCAGCATCGTTAGGATCTACAAGGAGATTAAATCGAAATGAGAGCCGGAGATCTTTTGGATCTCTTATACTGCTTTCAGAGAGACTGGAATGTCGCTGGTATCATGCTCTATAGAGATTCAAGACCAGGGCGTGTTTTCACGCGTAACTTAAATCGCTACTGTGAATCGCGATGAGGAATAATTTGTCATTTCATAGAAATCGTTATTCGTAATCGCGTTACGTTATTCGTCTTTCATTAATTATAACAATATAATAGGGAATAACCCTCGGTCCTCTCGTGTACGTTCTATGAAAACGGGCTTATCCTTTGTAAAAACAGTTGAACAGACTTTAGAGTTCTTTATGCAAATCTCTATGCCATTTAATCTTGCCAATCTACACCTCTCAAAACAATCGTGCCAAATGAACTTGCCAGAAAATTTTTAAATATTTTTCGTATCGCTAAATTATCCGTCCTTTTGATTTCTTTTTTATAAGGTCTTCTCTACAATCGAATCATCCACTACAAACCTCTTTAAGCGCGATTATTATCGTCAAATAAAACTACCCCTTTACCAACCGTATACGTAACCGCGAGTGTTGACAAATCTTGTGTACAGTGCAACTATAATATTCATCGTGGTGGACCAGCCAGGAAGAAGAAAAAGTGGTGAGTTTTTAAAATTCATATAATTCGTTTGTAAACAAATTTTTACCAGCTACCTTATACACGGTGTACATGGAAGATGCATGACAGTACTAAAATTTGAATACGCATTTAAGTTTGTCCTAAAGATCCTTAAGTACGAATACAGGGGACGATACTTAAGGGCGAGAATGAAAATTTGAACGTCGTATAAAACGCGACAGAATTATATATTACATTTTAAAAAGTGTTTTTACGTTCAAAATTCAAATGATACAGGATAAAAATTGCATATGCAGGAAGTGCAGTTACGCACGTAATCTGCACTTTATGCAGCAGGTCGATTTTCCAGGTCACAGAGCGTACCCCTGAATTATTTCAGATGTATATATTTGCGAGCAGCCAGTGATTTCACAAATTTTCACTGTAGCCAGAGATTCAAAAGGTACATCAGCTGAAAGAAAAACAATCCTCTTATACAAATACACTCGCGGACATAAATCGGTCGCATTTTCCAAGCATACCATACATGGCACCCATTGATATACGGAAAATATATTAACGCATTAAATAAAATGATCATTGCGCATTATTGGGTTACAAAGAGAGAATAATAAATGGTCATCGATATGTAGATCGTAAATACGTAGATAGAACGGTCATTAATTTCTGGAACGTACCGATATGGTTTACGCGTCAAAAATAAGCAATAAAAATCGCACAATCATAATTTGCCGCATGCGGAGGAAATCGCGAGGGAACGTAATGCAATAACGGATTTAGCGTAGAATAAAGACTTGCTATACAGAGCGTCCGGATATTGGCGTATATACCAACTATATTCTAGTACTTTTTACTACAATTGAATTTATTTGATCAGTCATCCGAATCATTTTTCCAAATGACACGGTGCGATGCGTTTAATGAAAAAATAGTGATTTTCATAGAAAAGGAAAGATTTTTTATTTTCATTCCTTCCAAGCAGCGTTTACAACCGAATAGTATGTACTGTGCAGTCGACGCGAAGACTTGATGCATCGGATGCATCTTGCATACCATGCAGCTGGATGCTGTACCCGTAGACGTCCCTAGGGAGGTGCCATTTTGACGGCGTCGTCTAACGTCGCTCACTATAGCGTCTCTTTTCCTTTCCTTGATTCCTTCTTTTCATTCTCTTTACCTACATCTATATTCCTCCATTTCCCGTTTTGCTCAGTATCCGACGGCGTCTTGAATAAGAATGAACGTCTTCTGACGCCCCGGAGGATCGACGCGGCGTCGTCGCATCTCTGCCACGGCGTCCATCCTTAGATGGCAAAGGAACGACTGAAATTGAAACCTGTTCGTACGACGCGAAACACGGAAATGACCAGTTCGAATTGTGAACCGTTCTGATTTCCGGTCCCGTTCGAATTGGCTACCAATTGGTCCCTTCCTGCTCGTCTAGTTTACTTCGGCCCTTTTTTTTTCCTACTTTTGCCTTGAAACTTCTTCTTTTTATTACCCTTTGTCAAACGCTCGCAAAACTCCCCTAGAAATCTGCACGACGTACTTCGCCCTCTGTGGGGTTCATGGCAGATAGGGTGTTCCCGAATGAGATGGGGTAGAAATTTAAAACTATGCGAAAGTGTCCCTAGAGAATTTACCTTATATGGTATCCAGGGTTGGCTTTAGGTATAGTCCAATTTTTGTTCCACTAAATAAAAAAGATATGCTTGTATCATAGTACTGTATTATCGGTAACTTTGACCTACGCAGTCATTTCAGCCTGCGGACGAATTATGAGTCCACAAGCGTTTTGCTCGGTACCAACATTGCGAACCTTTAATCGCTACTGCATTGCGCAAAGATTACCAGCGAGGCTGAAAGTATTACAATAGGAAAAAATGAATTTGGGGATTTTTTTTTGTTGCCGTTGTACCGGTACAATTAAAACAATTTTTTTTTTATTTAGTTTTCTCTACCTTCCTTCGTCTATCCGTTCCCCTCTGTATCTTTCTCGTTTTCTCATCACGCAAAAAGCAGCCATTGCTCCGCGCGCAAAACTAGTCTCGAAGAATTTAAAAGTTCTTCCGGCACACAGATCGGTACTCTCGCTAGCTAACTTTGCTACCGTAAAATGCAAAGCCGATTCTCCGGTTTATCGTCTCAAAGAGGCACTCGGGCGTTCCCTTGAACTATTTTCTAAAATAATTATAAACTTCGATATCCCAGAGACTCATACAGTCAGTCGTATCGTAGTATCAAGAGAAATGGATTGGATTGATTTTAACGAGAGGAAGACATTATATAAGACACTAGAGACAAGCTATGGAAATTTTAGTAGTATATGTTTTTTTTTATGGTCCAGCCAATGCAGCATCCGATTAACGGAAGCAGGGGAGAACGATATGGGTTATATAGAGGTTTCCTGACAGTAGCCGGATGGTCGCGTGGCGTCACTGTAACATTTTGCGTCATGTCTCTAGGATCTAATATTTTTGGGTCCTTTACGACAGTTTCATCTGTCGCACGGATGTTCATAGCTGGGAAGGATCCCATTATCGTTACAGGACTCTATTATGGATCCGGCGAACAAGCGTCATCTTGGTAATACATAAATTTTGCCTCCTATAGATTTCAAGTGAACGTTGAACGGAAGTAAAATACGAGAAAAAGAAAATATGACTTGGGTTATTCGTTGAAACGACGGACCACCCGTTGGGCAATTTCGCACGCGCCACAATTGTAGAAGACAAAAACATGTAAATTCGAGCAGAGTATTTTTCTAGAATAAAACCCGTATCCATGCTCGACTCGATACGAGTTCCAGAAAAAATTAAGGAGGTTGTATAAAAAGGGAAAAGAAAGTTTCGTTTCCTTTGATAACACTTGAGTACTGTTCTGGTACGT